>OY101448.1:82410316-82529863 GCA_956483635.1 Panzeria rudis
GTTGGTAGGTGTAAAAGTTTTTATTTTGTGCTAAGTGAAGTGCATATTCTATTTGTGAATAAATAAATAAAGAGTGTTGCCAATAAGTAATTAGAAATTAAATATCCGTGTTTTAATTTTATTGCAATCGAACGAAGAAAATAATAAAATCTGTTTTTACGAAACGGTCTAAAACATAGCAATATTATAAAAATCGGAGATACAAAAGTTTAGTATGTATGCTTCATAAATAATCCCCCATATTTGTTGTTAGGCATGTTTCTTCACCCTTTTCAAATATTTTCAACCCCTCTCTTTTCTTTTAAGAAAAAAATCAAAACAATAATCCTCCTAAGTATTTTTCAAACAATATTCGATAATTAATTAATTGGCGATATTAATAAAGCAATATTATACCCACATGTATTTATAAACCAAAAACGTGTAAATCACTCCACCTTAAATATGGTTCGTTAGTTATCAGTTTCAAAGCAAATACATTTAATATACATAAATAATAAAAATATGAAATGTTATTTATTATAGTTACTGAGAAATAAACTGAATACTCATGATGGTTGCGGAAAATAAATCAAAATTGTATCTTAGAAAGTGATGAGTAACATTTTCTGAACTAGATACAAGGCGATTAAGTCTTTTAATATAATAAAAATATTTTGTTCTTTAATGAGGCACATAAATAAAACAAAAGCATAAAGACTTACAATAATAATATAAAAATAAGTCTAAGAAATTACTTAAACTATTACAAATATTGCTCTTATTAGCACGCGCTAATAATGACCTAGCAAATTTCGACAACATCTTGTCAGTATAAAAAAGCCATCATTGAATCAATCGCACTTATAAAAATATATCAATGTGGAGTATTAATAGACTTATAACAACAATGTATGTATGTATGTATAAACAATGTTGGCAACCGAAACAAATAACAGTATCGGCATTGGTAATAATATTTTATTTCTGCATCGGTATTTGCGTTGTACCGGTTTCGGTATCGGTATTACCGATAACCGATACCGATAAAACTCAAATACCGATTGCGGAAAAAAATTTTGATATCAATACCGATATGTTATTTATTTCGTTTGCCAAAATTGTGTATAAAACAAAGCAAGCTCGAAGCTTTTCAGCACAAACGATGCAGCCATTGTAGCAACCTCAAGACAATTTATAAATTCTTGAATAAAACTTATTTAATTTTCACTTTCCAATATTTATTTTCATTCACAATTAAGTAAAAACAGTACACAACGATATACACTAGGTAACCTTTGCTACAACCAACACAAAATATCAAAATATTTGGTCTTCTAGAGCAATAAAACTACATACGAAGCAACAGTAGCAACAACATTATTTAGTTGCTTCAAGGGTTGCCTCGTCTATTCATCGAACAAATATTATTCCAGTAAAGTTTCTAGTGAGCACTGTTACTAATAGTATAAGACATATACAGTAATCCCTCGACTTACGTCGCGACGTGGCGACGTAGTTCGAAAAAACGTAAATCGAATTTGATATTGCACATAATAAAAATTAGATTTTCATGTATTTTTTTCTTTTTATAATTGAGGCGACGTAAATCGAAATGACGACGCAAATCGAAATGGAAGTGAACATAAATTTCGCCCACCGCATAAAAACACCGAAAAAACAAAGATTTTAATTAACTCTCTTTTGGTTTTGCTAATAATTTGTAAGCAAATGTGGCGACGTAAATCGATTGGCAAAAATTTAACGAATGGAGACGGAAATCAAATTTGATACGTACAAACAATTCGACGACGTTAGCCGAAACAACGTAAGTCGAGGCGATGTAAATCAAGGGACTACTTTATTATATAGCTTGTACGATCTACAGTAATGCTGAGCAGTTCATTAGCGCGCCCTTGCAGTTCGTACTGGGGCCAGGAAAATCTAGCTACACGGTAGGTGCTTTCACCTACTCACTATTGTTATGCGAGTTTATATGATTCGTGTTGAATCATCAGCTTCCAATGAGGTGGAGAAATGCCAGTGAAGTGGCAGATCATTTAGTTATTCAATGTTACTCCCTGTCTGGCAATGTTATCCATAGAACAGCTGCCAGGACCATCTGAGTGTCCTGACACCCAAACTGGAGCCACTCTCGAAAGTCACATTGAGAGACGCCTGGCATTCAACGATCACGTTAGGTGAAGAGCGTATTTTGTTTAAAGCGGCAATGAAAGCTTTGCTATCGGAAAATGTATAGATATATACTCGAACATATTAGCCATCCTGTCACCATAGTAATAGTGATTCCCGCTTACAAGATGCTACAGCCAATGTGAAGCCTAAATAAATATTTTGCAGTGAAGGTTTGTACTAAAAAATCGTAGCGACTTCCGCATTTGCTCTTAATGAGTTCTGCTAGACAATTTGACATTAAAAATCAATGTACAATATAGTAATAAGTCAGGGCTGCAATATAAAGTCGTTTTTAATGTCCATTTACATGGAAATTAAAGAGTTTTTCCCAGTTCAATTTCATTACATATGCTACGTTCGATAGATACCTTTTTAAATATGTTTCTGGATTTTAGAAAAATATATTATTTAAATTTTTAAAATCAAATTTCACAGTTTTTTTAAAGCCCTTATTTTTTTAAATTTTTTTCAGAAAAATAGTTTATGGTGTGTATATAATTTTTCCCAAGTTTCATAATGGGCACGGAAGGCACAGATTATTGTTGCTAGTTAACCGACAGCAAATATTGCTAAGATCTTACAAAGTAGCAAAATCGTAAATTTTTTGTTAATTTTTTTAACAAACTATTGTTACAATTAAATAGAGAATCACACTACTGTACAAAGTTGGGAGTATGCTGCAGAGTGAAGGTTTCTCTTATTATGATGTTAATTTTTGTCATTATTTTGATATGATTTGAAAAAATCTATTTTTAAAGACCAACTCAATTTCTGTAAAAAACCACAGACGAAAATTTGATTGTGAAAAATCTATTTCTTATAACACAAAATCGATTTTAGATTGGAATCGACAAAAATTCCCTAGTTTATGCTCTTTATTTTGGCAACATGGTACTATATCCTTTGGTTGTGCTTTATAAAACTAAGTAAAATTTTTATTAAATTTGCAAAGATATGGGACGGGGAGAACAGATTAATGGTAGTGACATATTTTAAACCGCAAGCACTATTTATATAGAACACTTTTTTTATATCGAACTAGCTAACACCCGTATGCTTCCCTAAAGAATATCCCCTTTGCGATGAAAGGAAAACTATAAAATTGAATCATTTTTATTATGTTTGTTTTAAATTTTTTTTTAACTATGCTGATAGCATAAAATCTTGAAGCGTTTTCAAGATATCTTATAGTAAAATGTTGCCTCTATATAGGAAGTGTCTCGCAATATGCTACATTAACCCATTATTGCCCGGTACCCGAAAACGTTAACCAATTTCAATGAAACTTTGTGTGTAGTATTTTTAGGTCTAACGAAGGTATATTTTAAGTTTAAAGAAAATAGAATTTGAAGAAAATGGTTTTTGAGATCTGAGATGGTAAATTTACTTACCAGTGGGCAGATATGTGAAGTATTTCCGTAATAACACACACAAGATTTGTAAAAAATAATTCATATTTTTGCAAAAAATATTTATTGAAAGGGAAGAAGTTATAATATTTATTTAAAGAAACGTACATATATTCAGTATAAAAATTTTAGTTTCATATTTATATACATATATTTTTTTAATTTTATTACCTTACCTAATTTGCTACACATTTTTGACCATTGGTAAGTCAAATTACCACAAGGAAAGGTGACAGTATTTCAAGCATTTCGTTAAACTAATTTAAATGAGAGCTTATACATAATAAAAGTGATTATAATTATTGCTTCGAAATAGTTTACTGTTAATCAATTTAATTTAAGTTTTATACTTATCTCAAAATATGTCCATTTTCGGAGCTTTGCGAAAACGTTCACCAGTTTTCGTAAAAGGCTCTAAATTAATTCGTAATTGAAAGAAAAGTTCAATTTTTTAAAAACTATTAGCTTTAGAGCAGTTTAAAGTGCTGGTAAGTGAAATTACCGGCTGGGCAATAATGGGTTAAAAAATTAATAGCCTATTGTTCTTTCTAGATCACCAGTAATACGCTGTAAAAAATCAGCAAGGTCGGTACGCTGGTATTAGTTTTGAGTACATTTCAAAATACATATTCACTCTATATGGAGACCGCTACGCCCATTTGCTGAACTCGGCAATGTTTTCCAGAGACAATGCACAATATCAACAGAGTTTTTCCCTTTATAAGAGGCGCCATGTCCAATCCGTACTAACTTTTTGTAGAACAGCGCAGACGATAAAAAGCTTTACTTACACAAAATTTCAAGTTTGTTGCTGCATTAGCTCTAAAGATATTCCAAAATAAAAAAAAATAAAAAAAAATAAAAATAAAAAAAACAAAATATATATATATATATATATATATATCTATATATATATATATATATATATATATATATATATATATATATATATATATATATATATATATATATATATATATATATATATATATATATATATATATATATATATATATATATATATATATATATATATATATATATATATATATATATATATATATATATATATATATATATATATATATATATATATATATATATATATATATATATGTATATACATATTTACATATATACATACATTGTAATTTCTGATCAACCAACAAAATGAATTGCCTTTCCTTGGGTACTCCCATACAAATAGAGTGGTTTATTAAAATTGTTAA
The DNA here is from genome assembly GCA_956483635.1 of Panzeria rudis. Lineage (NCBI taxonomy): Eukaryota > Metazoa > Arthropoda > Insecta > Diptera > Tachinidae > Panzeria > Panzeria rudis. The sequence continues at coordinate 82,415,130 of OY101448.1, forward strand.
ATATTACTCCTGCAGCGCCTAGGAAAAATGTACATTTTTTGTATGGGAGTCCACTAAGGGATGGCGATAAGGGGCAATTATGTTTTGAGAAAATGTTAAAAACAAAAAACCACTGGATTTGAGTTATGTATTTAACAGCCGTCGGAGGAACTGTTAGGCAATTATGGGACTTTTTCTTCTATATATTTTTAGTCTGGAATTGAAAAAATTAATATGCGTAGGACGTCGTTTTTAAAGAACTTTGTAAAATAAAGTTCAGTTATTACTCTTAGAGTAAGCGAAAAAATAGTTTTTTCTCTCCCCTGTAAAGTTGTAATTTTGCAGATAAAAATTATTTGAATATAAAACTTCGATATAAAAAAAATAATTTTGGAACGGCTTAAGGGTAATTTTATATAAAGTTTTTTTAGTGGTCTTTGTAATAAAATTGGACAACCCCTTCATAAGTTATGATAAAATCAGTGGAGCAGAGCAGCCTATTCAAAAATTCCAAATTAAATAATAAATAATAATACAAACAATAATATCAATAACTATCAAATGAAATACAGCGTGACAGTATGAAATGATTAAAAATGGATGATATTCTACTCTTGACTGCAAACCACCGAATTTGATGGAGTGGAGAATTCGAAAATAGTTCTGAAGAGATTAGCGGGAGCTATCGAAACGTAAGTTCAATCCTGCGTGCAGTCAAAAATTTTCTTTGTCTCTATGCTTCACATTTATCTCTAAATAAAAATATGATTTAATTGAAAAATTAAATTAAAACCGAACTCATGCCAAAATAATTAAATTTCTTTGGATATAAAGTCATATATTTCGACTAAACTCATAACTTAATTGTTAATACAAAAAAATTTACGTAAAAACTTTAAATTTCGACTGTTTTTGTAGTTAGGGGACTATAACACATTATAAAAATATAGGGGGAGTACCACCAAAACATTTAATAAATTGAAAAAATCCATGTAACCTCTGTAATTTGAAATTATTAAAATGGCATCTTGATCGCCAACGCGCTATAACTTGATTTTTTTCGGCCCTATGCTTGATAATTTTAATTATTTTAATGTGTTGCGTTTTATAAAACGTAAATTTGTTTAAGTTTATACACAGAAAAAAATAAGTTTCGTTTTTGATAACAAAAATTTCAAATTTCCTGTGATAAAGAATTCCCCTATATTGATAACAAAATTATTTCAAAATAAAAATATATATATAAATTAAAAAAATGTTGACATGGCTGGAATACGAACCCGGGCTTTCAGGACGTAAAGCATACACTCTCTAGCTGAGCCATATCCCATTTATTTTTTTATGGGATACAACTTGTTTTAAGTACTTATGTATAAAAAGAAAAGAAATAACCGGCATGGAAAAGAAATACTTACAACGAAATATTTTATTATGTTAAAGATAAATGTTATTGAAATTCATATTTTGTTTTAATAACATGGTCTTATTGAATATAATTCTTGTCTATTTTTTTCTGTGTATGCACCGCTTTATACAATTGAATGTTATCTTGCTATCCGACGTTCTATAATTTGAACTGGTAATGTGAATGTGCTCATGTTTTTGCTTTACTTTTTAATTTTTATTAAAGTCTAGTTAATGTCGATTTTTTCATTTCCTTTTTGAGAACTTAAGCTCTTCTTTATATGGACTCTCGATTATTTGAGCTTTTTCTCCGGTTGCTTGAATTTCAAATTATCCACAGTCGACTGTATAGATAAGTTCATTTCTGCAGACCAGAATCGGCCCTTTCCTGCTTTCAATATGCTATAAATTATAAAAATGTTCATCCATATCACTTTTGTTATAGTTTTATTACTGTTACAAAATAAATGAATACGTTCATACTTTCAATAGGTGCAAATAGGTCCAAAATTTTTTTGCTTGCTTTGGGAACAAATCATAATATTTAACATATTAAAAGTTGATCCCAACATCTCGCTACAATTGCCATTAACTCATTATTTTAGAAAGTAAACTTATACCACTTTATTATGTAATACCTCAATTGTATTTCTTATAAACTAAATACAATTTTATTTCTTGTTTAAAAAACTTGTAGTAAAGTATGCGACTAACTTTAATTCTCATGAATACCTTGTTTGACAGTTTTCTATTTATTTTTGCCTTCATATTTTAACGAATTTCCTATTCGTTGAGAGGAAAACAAACAGCAGGTGGTTGTTATAAAACTTTTGTATGAAAACTTTTATTTCAGTAGATTAAAATATAATAAGTAAAGTGCGACTTTGGCTCGCACACGAAGGGTTCCGTACGAATACACATATGTATATCCCTCTTCGTTTTTGCCATTTTTTCTTCGTTTTGACAATTTTTCCGTTAAGCTTTTTTGTTTAATTTTAACTTTTTTTCGTTGTTTTGGCGATAGTTTTGGTTTTGGCGCTTTTTTAATTTTACTGATTTTTTCGTTTTATTGTGATTTTTCGTTTTTTGCCAACTTTCCAAGTTTAGGCGATTTTTTGGCTTTGGACGTTTTTTTTTAATGTTTTTACTCTGATTTGACGATATTTTTAGTTTTAGCGATTTATTTAAGTTTTAGTGCTTTTTTCGGTTTTGTGGATTTTTTCGGTTTTTGGTGATTTTTTTTAGTTTTAGCGTTTTCTGTTTTTTGGTTTTGACACTTTTTTCGGTTTGGGGATTTTTTCGGTTTTTGACGATGTTTTTTTTAGTTTTAGAATTTTTTTTGTTTTGGCGCTTATATTCTTTTTGCTGATTTTTTTTTAGTTTTTCCGTTTTTTAGGTGATTTTTTGCGTTTTAGCGATTTTTTTAACTTTTGTATTTTTTCCTTTAACCGCTTTTTTAATTTTTTGCGATTTTTCGTTTTGAAATTTTTTAATTTTGGATTTTTTTTATTTTTAGCGTTTTTTTAAATTTCATGAGTTTGTCTATTACGGTTTCTAAGATACAGCAAATTGTCTAAATTGCATACTCAAAATTACATTAACTGATAGAACACCCTTTAATTTTTATTGTTTTAAATACCAGTGTTAATTGGTGTAGTCTATTCAACAGACTACACTAATTAACACTAACTTTGGAAATTTAAAGTGTCTATATATACGTGTCTGTATATTACATTAGTAATTTAACATGTTTCGTTGCTCGCTTTAGAACACCCTTTAAATTTAAACTGTCATATATTTATTTTAGCGGCCAAAGTTTTACATATTCTGTGAAAATTTCATGTCCGTAGCTCTTACGGTTCCCGAGAAGCTGCCTGTGACAGATAGACAGCGTAGCGAAAACAATAGGGTTTCTTTACGCTTTTGGTGTATGGAACCCTAAAAACATACACAAAGCAAATGTTGCTCAGTTATATTTTCGCAAGAACGATTTGTTTAATTTAAACTAAAAACACATCAAATTCAATTAAGTCTAGAGCTATTGCGTAAAGTAGAAAAATAATGAGAAACAGTCAAAACTGATGCTCTGTTTCCTAAAGTAAAAGAAAAGGATATTGATAAACATATGTATTTCCTATATAAATATGTATATGAATTTTTATGATATTGCGCACACTTTAATGTGCTTCTAAGCATAATAGATTGAGCATTATGTTGATTGTAATTTCTTTGAGGTCAAACATTTTATGTCGAAAATTTTAGCACATACTTGACTTCTTGTTCAGTTTTTTTCTTGATTTACTGCAACATAAGTTTTTAATATCTATAAAAACCCTTGTGCTGCAAATTGTGTGATTATAAGCTACCGTATATATATAAATGATTTGTATACTGGAAATTATGTGTATTTTAGTCGAACTATATGGGTTTTATCCAAAGAAATTTATTTATTTATTCAGGACTAAGTTCGTCAATTTAATTTTACAATTAAATAATTTTTATTAAGAAATTATTTTTCAAAGCATGTAATAATTGAAAAAGAATAAAGACCAATTTCTTGACTTTTGTAAGGATCGACTTGTGGTCGATCGTCTTTACACCCCAGAAATAAAAAGCACAAGTGTGGTTGATTAAGACAAGAGCCAAGTATGGTAAATTTTAAAACCGCAAAAAAAGCTTATGTAAGTAAACAGAGCTTTAATGCAAATTGGCTTAACGTTGGATATTTATCTGTTTGACTGTCGTGGCTGTAGTAGCCTAGAGCTCTGACGATGGAATTGTGGTTGATCCCGAAAACATCGATGGTCAGTTCGACCCTTACAATAGTCAAGAAATTTGTCTTTATTCTTTTTGAAATAATCTCTCAATATAAATGATTTTTTTTTAACTCTTAAATTTATTTATTAAATCTTCACACAGATAAAATTATCACCAAAAAATTTTCAAGCAAACGTTTGTCTAAAAATAAATTTCATTTTCAGCAAATGATCTTTACATAATCAATGAATTGTTTGTTTGACTTTTATTTAGAACGCAAACACCAAAAATAACAAAAAAACTTGTGTCGTAGAAAACTGCCCCGATGACGACCTACACATAAATAACAACAACAATAATGATAGAAAATGGAAAGCGATTGGACCAAGTTTGTTTATTAAAGATTTTTGAGTGAATCAATTCGTTAATGTCGTTGCATTAATTCTCATTCATTTTTTAGAATCTTTAGATTAACATTCAGACTAGAACATATGTAACAAAGTGAAATTTCATAAAGGTTTAATGGATGATGATGATGATGACTTAGGCAAAAATTTTGTTTGATATATTACAAAAAAAACAGTAAATATTTTTGTTTGAATAAGTAAACTATTTTGTTTAATATATATTAGTATTTTTAGACTAATTGGTTAATAAATTCAGACAAAAATATTGGTTGATATTTTTCAGAAGAGCCAATAAATCTCTTTGTTTGATTTAGTAAATTGGTTTGTTTACAATTTGTAAATATTTTTAGACAAATTGTTTTATAGATTTAAACAGTTTGTTCACTGAAAAAGAACACGATTTTTTTTCAATGAAACTATTCAGATATTTTTGTCTATATTTACAAATTTGTTTGTAATCCGTTCCTAGACATTTGAATTTCATTGAATTCCTTTACAGAAAATGAAATTTAGTTTTTCTGTGCAATTTTAAAATTGAACTACCAATAATTATTTAGATATTAAAACTAAAATGATTGATAATTAGTCCAGCCACTGCCAGACAAAATATTTGGATTCAACGGTTGCTTCTTTAGTTGTCTTAAGTCTCTCTTGTTCGGCTGAGAGCAAGAGGGTCTCTCATTCTCAGCCGATAGTAGCTTCTAAAATTAATGATGTTGCGGGCTAAGGGAATTTGGATGCGATTCAAGCTTTTTTATATATGTTGTCACATGTTTTGAAAACACAGTCTTTCCTAATGGAACATCTAGATCTTTATGAATACGCTGGTTTCTGACATACCAAGGTGCCACTGTAATAAACGAAGAATTTAATTTTGTCGCGTTTGATTTTTCTCTATATTTGATGCAAAGGCGATAAGCATAATATCAATTTGTTTATCCATCATGAGGTATTCGAGTTTGTTTTTATATTGGCGGATGCTATTTGCTTTCCAGAAACAGATTTTTAAGTTCTTGGTTTGTTTAATGCAGCGTGCAATAATGTAGACTGCATTTTCAACATTTCCTGCATCATGGAGGTCATGTTGGTTGCAAAAAAATTTACTGTTTGTATTAAGTTTTCTATTGAAACTTCAATTCGATCAAAATTGAAACCAGTGTTATCGTTGGCAAGGGGGCGTTTTTGATCTGCGGTTTGTTGGACTTCAATACGTTTGCATATGAGAACTGGATGTAAGGTATGTTTTGCACTGTGGCCTGTTTAGCCTTAAAAACGTTTGCGTATGAAAGCCTGGTAGATGGTTGGCGGAACTGGTTATAATTGATGTTGTCAAAAGTCATAGATTGAGCATAGGTATGATTACATCTTTTAGACAAAGACTGCTTACATGTACATAGAGATGGCAGCCCCTGTAGTTGGGAGTGGGGCTTTCATGGCAATTGCTACAATTTTTATTTTTGAATCATCATTTGACTTGTCACAATTGACAGTCCTATGTAGTTAACACAGACTGCATAAATGGTACGCAACTTGCAAAATATATTTTGGTTTGGCCATATTCTTGGCAATTTAGGCATTGGATAGGCCCAGGTCGTTTATGTGGTTCCTCTATAGTAAGTCTTCGACGCAACAAATATCTTAAATTATATATACGGTGAATTTTTTTTTTAATTTCAGGTCACCTGGTTCTAGTTCCACCCGAAATAGTGGTTAGGGGACTCTCTCTCTGTTTTTGCAGATTGTAACGCTTTTCACTTTAAAATTATTATTTATCAGCCCCAATTTTATTTCTTCTGGATCCACGTATGAATCAATACCTTTTATCACTACCTGTAGGCATGTGCACGTTGGAGTTCGTAAGTGTAAACATTTTCATTTTGTGTTTCAAACTCCGAGACTACTGTGTGGTAATGTGGTAATGATTTTGTTCATTTACTTGAAGTTTTGTCTCATCAATCGCTCCGCGTTTGATCGGGATGGAGTAAAACGCCTCTTCAGCGATTAATTGTACTAGCCTTTTAATTAACTCGTTTGAGTTTTTTTTCTCTTAAGTGGTGATTTCATCTTCGTAATTTTGTAGAATTGAAAACGTCGTTTTACGATTTTGGACTTTTTTTCGTTTATTATTTACAACTTCAAAGTAACGATCAATACCCATTTGATTTAATTGTAACATTAAATTGAACGAACTCAAGCCTTAATAATAAATTTCTTTAGATTTGTATAATGTTTCACGATTTTAAACGCACTACATCTTCAGATTGAAAAAGCACTGATTTGTTTTCTTTTTATAAAGATTTTTTATTTTAATCATAGCTTTATGAGACTTGTTGAGTATAAGTTGTTAATTTAATCGCACATGCATTGAAAATGTATTTTAAATCATGTATGCATGTAGTATGTATACACGACACATTAAAATATATAAAAATAGAGGTCTGCACAAGACATCTTGTAGGCATGGCCAAGAAATATTTTTTGAAACAATAGTAATGCTGCGAGCAACATGTACTAGAAGCGGGATTAGAAAATATTTCTTTGAGCTTGTACAATATGTGAAGACTTTTTTTAAAACCACAGGTTCAATAAAAATGTGTTTTCAAGGTCGATTTGCAGAATATGTTCGGAGTATCATTACTGTTATGAAAGTGATTGAAACAAAACGAATATCTTAAACGAATATCTTAAACACGTCTTAGGCAGTTCTCTAACACACACACATGGAAATGAAAGTATAAATGTTAACATATCACATTGATTTTCGTTGCGATAAAAGGATTACTTACATGTACGTGACGATTTATGACGTTTTTAATAAAACATTTTTCATGATATTATTTGCACAAGTACAAAACTTTTATAACTTCCTCAGAACCTCCTGTTTGCCTTGTACAGGTTTGTTGATCAATATTAAAATGAAGTTTTATTAAAATGGGTTGGTGTTTATTTTAATATAATACTATTTTTTGTTACACGTTCTTATACCCTTCACCAAAAATGGAAAGAGTATACATTAGGGTTATGACTAAATTTTTACAACAAATATATCTATCACTATGTGATAGTCAGTACTAAATTGATAATAAAAATCGTTATTGTAGGGCATTTTGGCAGAAAACCTCTCGCATCAAAACAATTTCTAAAAACCCACAGATAATTTTTTTTTTTAAATAAATTAGTATACATTTACTTTGCTTATCAACTTTGATAAAATTCAGTACGAATGATGCCTCTGAAAAAACTATTATTAGTGCAAAATCTTAGCTCGCTACTATGCCCAGTTCGCGAAATATCGAAACTTTAAGATAGGAAAATTTATCAAAAGTTTGCAAAACTTACTGTTTGTTTGGTTTTCACTTCTTTTTGTTTTCATTACACATTTTTCGAACAAAGTTTTGTTTGCTTTTAGATCAGCTGCTACTGGTTTACTTAATGTTATAGTTAACATTTTTGAATTCAACAAGACTTTCATTGATCACAGAAAGAATTTTGCTTCATAGGACCAATGAAAAATGTTCATTAGATTTTATCATTAATCCAATGAAAATTTCATTAATGAATGAGATTTCATAAATCCAATGAAAAAATTTCATTGAAATTCAACCAACGAAAATTTCATTGAAACTCATCCAACGAAATTCTCTCACAATATTAACGTCATCCAACCAATGAAATTCCTTCACAATAATGCAATGGTAATTGGATTTGTGAAATTGTCATTGGGTTAATAAAAAAGTCTATGGAATTTTTTCATTGGTTTTATGAAGAAAAATTCTTTCAGTAAAAAATAATAAAAAAATTCCAATCAATGTGTATGCATGTAAATTTAACAAACTTTACCGAAAATATTTCTTAAAGGAAAAAAGAAACTAAGATCTACACCACGTCTATATTCTGTTGAAAAAAAAAATAACAACGTAAATAGATATGTATATACTGATATATACTTGTATGTGTTTTATTTTAGAGCTATATGTGCCCGCCCGCTTCGCACGCTTAAAGTTCGCGTTATGGCTACTAGATGTCTACAATATATAATAATATAACGTTCTATATATATTGTTTAAAGTTCCCGTTAAACCAACGTTAAAAAAACAAAAACATCTATCTAATTTCAAAAAACATTTATATTAGTAAGATAGTGCATATTTTCGTTTTCTTCTATTTCAACTTAGAAATGAGATATTCTATCGCGGTAAAAAGTACCCTTAGTTTGATTTAGGACTCTAAAGTACCTCCATAGCAAATTTCATGAAAATCCATTCTGTCGTTTTTGCGTGAAGCGTGTTCGGACAGACTGATAAAAATTCCAAAATTTGGTGTTTTGTTCTCTACATTGATTACTTTTTACGCCACCATTAAAATTTTCAAAAAATATTTGATGTACAGACACGCCCCTTTTACAGTTTTATTAACGAGTGATTTTTTTGCTATTATCTTTTTGGCAACACTAGTTTTGACAGCTCACGCACGTTTTGTATCTTGTGTCACTGTCAAACATCTTCAGTTTGGTCTATAATTTAATCATGAATCGTCTTACAAACGAACAACGCTTGCAAATTATTGAATTTTATTACCAAAATGGGCTCTTGAAAAGTTAGATGAAGATCCACTTTTTTATCGAAGAATTGTGTTCAGCGACGAGGCTCATTTCTGGTTGAATGGATACGTGAACAAGCAAAACTGCCGTATTTGGAGTGAAGAGCAGCCAGAAGCATTGCAAGAGCTACCAATGCATCCACAAAAAACAACCGTTTAGTGCGGATTGTGGGCTGGCGGCATCATTGGGCCGTATTTCTTCAAAGATGATGCGAATCACAACGTTAATGTGAATGGTGAGCGCTACCGTGCGATGATAACAAACTTTTTTCTGCCCAAAATGGAAGAGCTTGACTTGCATGACATGAGGTTTCAACAAGACGGTGCCACATGCCACACAGCACGCGAAACAATGGACCAATTGAGAGGTGAGTTCGGTGAACAGTTTATTTCACGCTTGGGACCAGTCAATTGGCCGCCCAGATCGTGCGATTTAACGCCTCTAGACTATTTTTTGTGGGGCTATGTTAAGGCTAATGTCTATAGCGACAAGCCCGCTTCGATTGACGCACTGGAAGCCAACATTGCCAACATTATTCGTGAGATACCGGCCGAAATGTTGGAAAGAGTATGCCAAAATTGGACTAAGCGGATGGACCATTTGAGGCGCAGCCGCGGCCAACATTTGCATGAAATAATCTTCAAACATTAAATTATATCGACCCAACTATCGATCCAAATAAATATTTCATGCATTTTTCTGAATTTTATGTGTTTTTTTTTTACTTTCCGATAGTTCTTATAAAATCACCCATTATATGTATATTGGTGAGCTTAGTTTGGAAACATTTCACAAAAGATGGAAACAATGCTACGTTGAATATATGTCCTAAAGCTTAAAGTTTCCTGCTATCAGCCTCAAAAAATTAACAAAATCGTAAAAAATGTTTTTGGTTCAAAATAATCAAAACGGCGACACTGCGTTTATTTAATACTTTTCGGTGGACGTAAATATTCTTAATTAATAAATAAGTTGTTAGACTTAAGGTACGGTCATACTTTACCGAATTTACCGAAAAAAACGTGACCAACAGACAAACTAAAATGTTATTTCCTTTATATCGGTTCGCATTTATTAAAACTAATATGTAAAATAGTTTTTTTTTAGAATAACCAACTTTATTTAGTGATATAAAAACCATGTTAAATCACACTAATCCTAAGCAAAAGTAGTGGTTAGGTTTTTTTTTTGTCAAATATTTGCACAGTGTTAACGTACTTTTACAAAAAAAGTAACAATGTCGGAAAAAAATTTTTGTTTCAAAATAATCAAAACGGCAACACCGCCCTTGCTTCAATACTTTTTTCTGATCGCAAATCACACGTTTAATCGAACGTTATTCTCGTTACTTCGAATAATGCAATTTTACGTCAGCAAAGATTCAGATTTCAATTTATTTTCCAATATAATTAATTCTTATACATGGCTTTTCTTAACCTAATTCTTATACTAACAACATTTCCTTACATACTAAGTATTTCTCTGGGACTATTCTAATAACTTCATAAATATATTATATAATATTTACATTCATTTATATAACTTACGTCTAATTATTAATATTTATATTTCCTAAGAAATGGAAAAAGGGAGACACTTACGTCAACGAAGTGTACTTAAGCGTAAAAAGCTAACACTATAAAAAAAATTCACGAATGATCCACGAATAATAACGAAAATCATCCAAGAACATGTTTTACAGGGTCTGTGAAATTATGAGAAGTGAATAGTAAGCACTGCAATACATGAATGCAGAAAATGTGGATTTTTTTTTAATAGGGATCACGCCAAATTGTGAATTGTTAGACATTCATAAATGCAGTATATGACTCATTATATATCAATGAAAAGGTAATTAAGTCTAGTTTCTTAACATCTATTTTAATATTATTATTTTTTGTTCATTTTTATATAATTGCTCGCAGATATTTTTCTGCGCTTTAGAAATTTATCAAAAACCAATCGGTGGATAAAGATTCTAGTGTAATTCTAGTGTAAAAAATGGGCGATGTTTCATTTTTTGGGTGAGTTTGCATTTTGAAATTTTGGGCGATTTTTCATATTAAAAATGTTTCCATGAAAAATCGCGCAAAACTAAAAATGAAAAATCGGCCAAAAAATTTTCCATACAAATTTTAAGTTATTTTTCATATGTAAAATCGCCAAAAATTTTAAACCCAAAAATTCTGGTAATCATCAAAATCGAATACAGAATTTAAAATATTATATTATATTAAATAATTGAAAGTTTCTCCAATGTGTTCCATCTCCATCGTTATTTGGCTTCTATAGCAGTAAAAGTTTAAAATCCTTCCACCCGGCCAAAGGCCGCCTACACGGAAAGTCGTTGAAAGCACGTACCAAATTAAGCATTCCGAAGGCTTTTAATATTGAAAATTGTCGTAAGCGAAGCCGAGATTTAACATACCATAGTGTCGAAAGCGTTTCTCAAGTTAAACATTCCAAGGTTCACTAATATAAAAAATTTTCAAAAACGAAGCGGATATTTGACATGCCTTAGAGTTTAAAATTCTTCGTGCAGGTGGAATCAAAAATTGGCTTTGCTTCGCGACAATTTTTTAGATTACTTGCCTTTGGAATATTTAACTTGAAACGTGCCTTTGGCGGACGGAAGGACTTTAGACTCTATGTGATATATAAAATTTTGAGTTGCGGTTTCCTTGACGTCTTAAATTTCCGGCCTTCGATAAATGATCATTACTTTATTATATTTTTATAAATATTTGTTGTATCTATGACAATTATCTAAATTACCCTTGGAGAGCCATACTATAGTTTTTGGCCGATGGAAAATATTGCCTTTTATTCATACTTTTATTGTAATTTAGTAAGAAACGAAGACTATTTATGCTTTTCTGTAAGTTTTCTTCAATATAAAAATTAAATTACCATAATTTTTATATTTTTTTTTTTGTTTTTTAATTTTGGGCGATATTTAATTTTTTTGGGCGATTTTTAATTTTTTTTGGTGATTTTTCATTTTTAAATTTTGGGCGATTTTTCATTTTGAAATTTTGGGCGATTTTTCGTTTCAATTTTTGGGCGATTTGGTTTTGGGCGATTTTTCAAGGAGCCAAAAATAATTACAAACAAGGGGTTGATATAAAATATTTTTGGTATATTTTTTTGTGTGTATGTAAAACAGTACTAAAAAATTATTTTAACACATTTTAACACTCACAATATTATGACAGTAACGGAATGTATTTTGTTCCAGAAGTATTCCGTGCAATCGTTTTTAAGATAATAAACATCTAAAATTCTAAGCAATCTTATTTTTAACTGATACTAACATTCAATAAAATAAACTAAGTACACATTATCAAGGATTTTCGGTTGCTTTTAATATGATCAGAGCTGATGGCCAACGTTGCTAGTGCTCTCTAATTAAATTTAATCTTGAATTATATTCGTTAAGATTAAATAAGTATAAGCATAAAAATAACACACAAACACTCAAAATATTCTGTACGTTATGGTAGTTGTGAGTAGTTCTTGTGATGGTTAAATTAATCTGAGTTAAGTAATATTCATTCATTTTTAAGTCGTTTAGTTGCTTGTTTTTTTCTGAAATTTAAAATAAACAAAATAAAAGGAAAAACAATATTTTTTACGGGTCTAGTTCAGTTAATCTTTCAACATTTTAAATTAAATGAGTTTTTCGTAAAATTTAAATGAAAAATAAGTAGACCGGGTTGTAAAAGAGTTTTAATATATTTTATATTGTAATTTCAGTTAATTTTACGTACAGAATATTTTGAGTGAAGTCTCTAACTTTCCGTTGTGTGTCTATGTTTCTTTTTTTCTTAACAAAAGGGAAACACTACGCTTCAGCGCCGATATAGTTGGCTAATATATTTTATAAAAATGTTTTTTGTAGTGCTTTATATAAAAGTACTGTACACATCTAATACCTTAAACGTAAACTTAAAAGATTAGCAATGCCTAGTATTAATTGTAAGTATGAAATTAACCCTTTTAAAATACATATTAAATTTTCAATGATTTTTGGCGTTCAAGTTGAGTATAAAACTCTTTTGAAGACCTATAGCAGAATTTTATGGCAAATATTTTTATAAACCAAGTTTTTTATGTGATATTTTTTTTGCAAACTTCTATGCCTTGGTCTTCAGAAAACTTTTCCTGAAGATGAGGCTTGAGAGCTCGTCAAATGGAGATGGAAAGGTGATCATACCCTCTCAATCAATTTCAATATATGTTTGGAACAAACGCACAAAACTTTATATGTAGTTTAGCTTACCATTGTAAGATGACTTGAAGCAAATTTTGTAAGTTACCCAATAGTGTTTTTTGGTCGACGTCGGACATACTGCCTTAGAGTTATGGTGAATTATACTGGTATACGTCGTGAAAATAATGGGTAGGCTTATAAAAAAAATTCTGACGCGATGGATTTTTTTTTAATATTCCTTTTCTGAAGCTTAGTACCTAATACCTATCCGAATTGCTTCTTAATTTCTTGAGGTGAAAACCATCGTGGGGTTGTGTAGTACTTTAAAAATATATCGTTTCTAAAAGATTTAAATATACCAACTTCAAACTTGCAGTTTTTGAGATATCTCGCTGGTGGTATCACTAAATATTGCCTACATTTGTTTGCGTACAGTTCAGAGAATTAATAGTTTAGATAAAATTGAGTGTACTGATTTTTTCCTGTTATGTACTGATTTCTCTCATTCAAAAACTGGCAAACCTGCCACTGGTTGAAACCACTATTTGGAAACTTAGAGATAGTTTTTATACTAAAAAAAAGAACTTGTTATAGTATGCTTCCACCGACTTTAAATCAAGTAGATATAAGCGAATTACTTCGAAGTGTTTCCACCGAACTTGTGAGTGATTCGGTGTTCGAATTTTCGTAGTCAAATTATGCAATTACTTTATACGGTGTGCGCTGCAGCTCTTATCTAATTATTCCCATGTATAGTTTCACATTTAAAATTAATTAAATATTCTTTGATGTAATTTTTTCGAAATTTCCAATCACTACCCAGTAAAAAAAGACACTCCAAAGAAGTCATGAAAATGTAGAGTTTGCGATCCGGAAGTAGTGCAAATTTTGATCATTTCTAATGATTTTTACATAGGGTTGTCATTGCAAGAAGTTCTCTTTTTCGGTTCCTAATCACCGAATTGGAAGCGAAGTTAAGAAATATATCATTTTTGGCGTTCTATATTAATATTTTTCTCTTAGAAAAAGAGTACAAAGTTACACATTTTCGCAACTTGTTTCTTTTTATACGAATTTAAACGCAAAACGGTGTTTTTATGTAAATTTCAGTAAATAAATGTTAATTTTTAGACGCAAATTAGTTCATAAATTTCTTTAAAAAAATCGAATTTTTAAAAAGCATGGTGGGTATTTTTTTAAAGTATAAAGAAATTACAAATTTTTGTGTGACTAAAATAAATTTTAACTTCCTTTTCTACTAATTATCTGCATTTTTGAATAATGATTCTTTGGAAGCAATGAAAATGTAGTTCCTCAAAAGGGACTTCCAATTTTTTTACTGGGTATTAATGGATGACCCAGGGAGGAAGCTTGCAATTTTAGAAGCAAAGCGCGTTGCATAGATAAATCCAGTTCGAAAAATAGTATTTTCGACATAAATTAAAATAAATCAACTACTTTGGGGTGATTTGGCCGTAAGAAAAATGTATGGTAAATTGTGTATAAATAAGTATGATTTGCTCAAATTAGCATGATTTAATGAAATCATTCCGGTGGAAACAAACTTTTACAGAACTTAAAGAAATGCTGGCCGTGAAGAAATTCAAAAAGGGAACCTCTGCAAATATTTATTCTACTATAAGTAAAAATAATTTTTAGCAAACATATTGTAGGATCTACACATGACGACACTGCACAGTGGTGTGTCCCATAGACAAAAATAAAAAATAAAAAACTAAATGAGTCGTCTTTTTGAATTAAATATATATTTCTGCAATAACAATAAACAAGCTTAGTTGTACAAAAAAATTGTTTCAAAAAAACAAACTTTATCGCCACCAGACGTCGCTAAAATCATCCAATTTTTTATGTATTTAGAAATAAAATATCAATAATTTTTTGGAGTTTTACAAAAAATTTCTTAAAAATCACTTTTTAAAGATATCTTTTAGACCTTTATGAAATTTATTTGACATATTGTCACAATTTTATTTTAAATGAAATTTATTTTGCTGGTGTTTAAGCATTGCCTTGATGCAACATTACATTGGTGCTTTACCAAATCGTCAGTAGCGCCGATGCAAAAGACTCACCAGGTGTCAGGCCAACCAGCAACTAATGCTTCCTCTTCGGTTTCCGCCCTGCCTACATTTTCCGTAATATCTCAATACTACGTACACACTCCTTAGAGCTAGCCACATGCCCTTCGACACCGCAATTGACACACCTTACTGGCAGCCCAACCCTCCTAATAGCCTGACCACTAATAGGGTCAATAGCTAACTGCTCTACAGTATTGCCACCTATAGAGAGAATGTCGCATTTACCCGGACTGTGGACCGAACCACATTTAACTCACCGATAATGCATCTCGCAAATGCTAGACGCATGACCGAAGCGTTGACAGTTGTTACACTGAGTTACCGTGTCCTTTCTTCTATATTTCCTCATGCTGACACGGCAGCTTAAAATATAACTCACCCCATAAAATGAAGATATGTCCGAGTCCCGCAAAAGTCTCAGTAGCCACCTATCCCTACCCTGATCAGACCACTGTACTGCGTTTGCACACGTAAAATCGAACGTTATTCTCTTCATTTCGAATAATATAATTTTACGTCAGCAAAGTTTACTTAAGCGTAAAAAGTTAACACTTCAATAAAAAAAAACTTACGAATGATCCACGAATAACAACAAAAAACACCAAACAACTTGTTTTACAGGGTCTGTGAAGTTATGAGAAGTGAATAGTAAGTACTACTATAAATGAATGCAGAAAATGTGGAGTTTCTTAAAAGGGATCACATTATAATGTAGATTGTTAGACATTCATAAATGCGCGATATTGTATATCAATGGAAAGGTACTTAAGTCTAGTTTCTTAATATCTAGCAAAGATTTTAATATTAATATATTTTCTGTTCTTTTTTATATAATTACTCGCAGATATTTTTTCTGCACTTTACAAATTTATCAAAACGGTGGATAAAGATTCAAGCACATTGAGGAGATGGTCTTCTGAACTATGAACTGAAGGAGGACTTATAAATATACACTTATAAATAAAACTGCACAATACAAAAAAAAACTACATGGCTTTAAAGACTGACTATGGTAGACAAACACAAATATACGTTTATCGGCATTATGGATGTTTACATCTGGGATTCATTTTAGGGGGAGTTGAATTTTCCTCACTTTGCACACAGCTATAGTGGCTCGGCATAGGAAATCTTGTAAGCCTTACGTTTAGTTTATAGGATGTGCTCAGCACTTTTATGTAAAACAGAACTAAACATATTTTTTTTACTTTTTAATCCTCTAACTTTTCGTTGTGTGTCTCTGTTTGTATCTTTCTTAACCCATTATTGCCCGGTACCCGAAGATGTTAACCCATTTCAATGAAACTTTATGTGTAGTATTTTTTAATGAAGGTATATTTTAAGTTTGAAGAAAATGGAACAATTGGTTTTTGAGATCTGAGATGGTAAGTTTATTTACACACAAATTTTATTCATATTTTTGCAAAAAATATTTATGAAAGGAAAAAAGTTACAACATTTTCTCAAAGAAACGTACACATATTCAGCATAAAAATTTAACTTTCATGCTTATGAAATCTTGCCCAATTCGCTATACATTTTTGCCCATTGGTAAGTCAAATTACCACAAGGACAGTGAAAACGGTCGCCAGCGGCACATGAATAAAAAAATAGAATACATCCTCTAAATTGCTTTCGTAAAAACTCTAAATTAATTCGTTATTAAAAGAAAATATCACTTTTTTAAACACTATTAGCTTTAGAGCAGTTTAAAGTGCTGGTAAGTTAAATTGCCGGCTGGGCAATAATGGGTTAACAAAAGGGAAAAACTACTCTTCAGTGGCGATATAGAGGGCTAAAATGTTTCACAAAAATTTTTTTCGTAGTGCTTTGCATAAAACTGATGTACACATCTCATACCATAAACGTAAGATTTACAAGATTACCAATGCCGAGTACTAGTAGTGAGTAAGTATAATATTGCCGTAAAACACATATTAACCCAGCAAATAATGAACAAATCATTAGTAACATCATTGATGAACTGAGCTCAAAGTAGTTTTCTTTTTGGTGAAACATCAATGAATTTAACTCGTTGTTGTCATAGGACGGAAATGATCCAAAGAACTGAATGGTATACGCTTTAAAGTTTGTCTGGAACAATGTTTGACATAAACAACAACCTTACAATATTAAATTCAATACCTGTTGTGATTGGTAGGCTATGAAAATCATTAACCTTTGAAACTACTTCCAACTTTTTTTGCTGAGAAAGTTTGAATGATTTTTGGCACTCAATTTGAGTGTAGAACTTTAGTGTTTTTGAAGACCTGTAGCCGACTTTTATGGCAAATATTTTTATAAACCAAGTTTTGCAAGTTTTATGTGATCGTTTTTTCAATCTTCTATGCCTTGGTCTTCAGAAACCTTTCCTGAAGATGTGGGTTGATCACTCGTCAAATGTGGATGGAATTTCAACATATTTAAAAAAACTCTATATTTAGATAGAGTTTATATTTATTATATATTTTATATATTTTATAACTTTATATTTATATAACTTTATATTTTTTTGAAGATATTAATTTACAAGTAGTATGTCTGCGTGACTTCTTCTTCGGTCACGACTACTCACTCGCATACAAACATTATGTTGGATCGCGGAAGTTCATTCCTGAAAACTTTCAAATGTCTCACGATCACGCAAATACACTCATGGACAGACTTTTATAATCACGCATGTTTACGCATGAGTTATATGAAAACTATCACTATCACTTATGCTCACGAAAAATTATATAAGAAAAAAGTTTTTAATATAAAAATTTGCTTGTAATAACTTTTATGTTAATTTTTAAGATATTTTAAAGAAGGATATTCTAGGTTATCCTTTATTACTTAACTGATATGAACAAAATTTAAATCTGCTGTTAGCGTCACCTACATTATTACCGCTCGGCTTTAAAAGAGTTTAGTAAAGACTCTGCTACTCTAATTAAACTTGATGGAATTCTTAAGTTTTTTGTTTCATGATTTAATAAAAGCCAATAATACTGTTGGCAACAATTTAATTAAAAATCTTAGGATTAGATTTAAAGAGAGACGAATTCAGTTATTTTATACATCCACTCCAGAAAATTAAATCCAGCCTCTAATAGCATAATGGAAGATTTTATGTATTTAGAGCTATCCAGGAAGAGGACTGAGAGGCTATATATTCTGTATTATGGATTGCTTTCGATTTCTTCAATATATACGATAAGTGAAAGGATATTTTCAAGTCAAGTTTTATCAAAACTAAAGAAGAGAATCTCTTAAATCCTAGACATTTAAGCCAAATTATTTTTCTGAGAGATTGTTTTAGAAGATCTCCTCAAACTATTGAAATAACTGATATAATGAACTCGCAAACTTGTTAATTTTTTAATTAATTCATATATATGTTTTTTGTTTGCTTGATTTAGTTCAAGAATTGTTGTTATTTTTTTTTTTCTTTAATAATAAACTCAAAATAATAAAACATTTAGCATTGTTTTTTGTTGAAATTACTAGATTTATGAAAAAAAATTATTAATCGCCTAACCGGTTAATAGCGAAATTAACCCATCATTAACCGACTAAGCCAAAAATTCGATTAATTAATCGAGCGAATAATTGATTAAGCCAGATGCCCCATTAAATGAATACCCTAATATTTATAATTTTTTTTTTTGCTTGATTTAATTCAAGAGTTGTTATGTAAGTTATGTTATTGTTTTTTGCTAATAAACTCAAAATAATAAATATTTTATGTATTTTTATTTGTTCGAATTAATTAATTTAAGAACAAACTCTATTAATCGGTTAACCGATTAATAACGAAAATAGCCCATTAGTCCAAAACCTTGATTTATAAATCGATCGATTAACCGATTAACGCAGAAGCCCGACTGATGAATACCCTACTATCTGTATATATGTATATAAAAATTAATTTGTGTTTGTATATTTGTTTGCTTGTTGATTGCTTGTTTGTTCCTTATAGAAAGCCAAACGGTAAGACCGCTCGAGTTTAAACATTTTGGAACAGTCTTACTTACGATCCGGAAATATTTAATATTTTGTGGGGAAAGGGTACCCCCAATAGAAATCAACTACATGGGTCACTCTACCCTGACATCTTAAAATAAAATGCGAAAGCCAAAAAATCTTAAAGGTATGGGTGCATGGATAAAGGTACCCCACATACAAAATAATTATTACTACCTGCAAAAATGCTCTGTAAATTTGATATGGATAACTCTTAGAGCAAATTGGAACTCCAACAAAATCTTGGTAGTATACAATTTGGAAGAAGGTTACCCCTCATAAAAAGTAATTATTATTTTTTCTATATCTACAGAACTACAATAGTTACGCTCTCGAAAGTTTGTGTGAATAA
The DNA here is from genome assembly GCA_956483635.1 of Panzeria rudis. Taxonomy (NCBI): domain Eukaryota; kingdom Metazoa; phylum Arthropoda; class Insecta; order Diptera; family Tachinidae; genus Panzeria; species Panzeria rudis. The sequence goes on from OY101448.1 coordinate 82,434,952, forward strand.
TTCTTAACACAAACTGAAAGTTGCAACGAAAACTTAGTGGTATAGGAGGGGGAGACGGGTACCTCGACACAAACTAATTATTGATTTTCCTATATCTGCAGAACTACTATAGTAAGGCTCTCTACATTTGTTATAGATAGCTCTTAGAACAAAGTGCAAAGTCCAACAAAATCTTGATGGAATGGGAGAGGGTAGACAGGTAATACCCATACAAAGTAATTATTATTATTCCTATATCTGAGGAACTACAATATCAGGGTGATATAGGAGGAGTGAGACGGGTACCACCTTACAATGTAATTATTAATATTCTTATATCTGAAGAACCACCAATTGCCCGTTTAAACAACAGCCTTATGGTATAGGAGGATGCGGAGACTTACAGACCCAATACAGAGCAATTTGTAGTTATTCTATAGCTGGAGAACCCTAATGTTGAGACGCTTAAAATTGGATTATAATTTAATTTAATTAACTGATAACAAATTACACTTTTAAACAAAATCCTGGTGGAATAGGAGGGTGGACAAGAGGGTACAAACTAATTATGGACTAATTTTTCTACTTTTCTATATAGGATATATATCGTCACAACAGTGGGGTAGCGAAGTTTAAGTTAACATGTGTTTGTATATGAAAACAAATTTTTGGTGCTTAATTTTATAAAACAACAATAGCTGAGGGAATAAAATGCTTGTCCTCAAATCTGAAAGAGCACAGGGTCGTATCCCAGTTGGATAAAAAAAGCCAAGATGTAAAAATATGTAAATATATATATTGTCTATACAAATCGTTTTTATATTGTTTTGTTTATTTGACTACATATTTTTTAGCTTCAATTAAGTCAAATCATAACTATTTAATTGTTGTGACAATGTAAAAACATTTCTAAGGGTTACCCCATATATATTAAACTACTCAAAGAAAAATAAGTAGCTATCAAGCCAAATTATAAGTAGCAACGATTAACATTTTTATTGCTTACCAGTAAGCAAAGTTTTTGCTGAGTAAGTGCTATAAATTGCGTGTCATATCTCTCATCTTGCATTTCTAATCTATTAGTGAAAAAATTAAACGCCTTAAGCAAATGGCAATGACTTACAATAAGTTCGTTTGTTTACTTTTACAGTAAAATGCAGTAAATGAGTAATTACTGAGTAAACTGAAAAATTTACTCTCAAAAAAAGCTATTACCCAATAAAGTACGCGAACTGAAAAATATTAAAAATTTGTAAGATTAATGAAACATCTGATGTGAAATAGATGTAGTGCTGAAATATATTCATACTTTTGACTGTTCAGCTCTTTTTCTTATTGGTAATCGATACAATACTTTTTATAACATGAACATTTTAAGAAAATATAAATAATTCATTTTATGTAATCTTTTCCATTTCTTTTTTTATACTTTATTTGAGTTTTTTAATTTGTGTCTAGTCAAATTTATTCAAAAGTATGTGACCATTTGCGTTTGCTATTGATTACTTTAAAAACAAGTGCAGTACTAAATATTCAAGTATTTAGCACTTTCACAACACTAACAAATTAGAGTAATACAAACAAAACAAAACAAATGGTTTCTAAAACTTATTTCCTTTTTTAATGGTATTTCCAGCACATACAAGCGAAAAATCTCATAATAATTATTAACTTTTTATTTGTGTTCCAGTTTTATTTAATTTTGTCCTTTTATCGCTAATTTTTTCAAAAATTGTATACTTTTTTTGCCTACTTTTATTTGTTTACCATTTGCATCATATGTTTCTCATTTTACTAAATTTTACTAGCAAAATTTTTTGCAGTAAAAATTTTTAAATACTAAGTCATGAACTGTCACTTTACTCTCTCAGTTTGGGTTATCATTTACTGTATTTTGTGTAAACGAACGCAATTTAGTAAATTGCAGTAAAGTTTAGTAAACATTTTTAAAAAACTTGTGGGTACTCGAACGCACATAATAACAGATAATATGAGTGAAAATGTCATTGTAAAACATGGTGAACTTAAGCATTTATTAAATGCATATACGTACAAAAACATTGTATTACATATCACGATATAATAGCTTTATTGCTGTATTTATATATTTGTGTACAGAAAGAAGTACACTAATGGCGAACCAAGTTGTTTTTCTTAATCGAAGGCTACAAGTATTTATAAACTGAAAATATACTACAATACGGTTGAACATAAGCCATCTAACACAAATGTTTATTCCCTTTCATATTTTAACAATTCATATCTAACACACACTAAAAGAAAAAGAATTAACCTTAAGAAAAAATATATAAATGTTTAACTTTTCTTATAACATGTTATTGACAACCAGCTTACATCTATTTGCAAAATGTAAACTGACAGTGTTCATATACGAATAAATTCCTTTAAGATCACTGTCAATTACATTTCAGTAATCTGATAACAGCATGGCTTAAGTCCAGTCACACAGTCACTTTTTTAAGAACTATATGACTTTTCCCCAAACATGTGAAATTTAATATAAATAAAACCGGCTTACATCTATTTGCAAAATGTAAACTGACAGTGTTCATATACGAATAAATTCCTTTAAGATCAACGTCAATTACATTTCGGCAATCTGATAACAGCATGGCTTAGGTCTAGTTACACAGTCACTTTTTTAAGAACTATATGACCTTTCCCCAAACACTTGAAAGTTAATGTAATGGCAGATAAAAGATGTTGCAAATTTACAAAATTTTTTTCATTTTCAACATCTTCCCTTCAAACACTTGAAAATATATATAATGACAGATGAAAGATAAGAGATGTTGTAAATGTAAAAAAGTTTTTCTCATTTTCAACATCTTCCACGCGTTCCTCAAAACGTTCATATATTTTTTGAGTTTTTGAATGAATCAACAACTAATTTGATACTTTTAGTGGAAGCAAATGTTTTTATTTTATTTGTTTCTCTTTCGCTTTGTGTATTCATTCATTTGTTTTTTTTTTTCAACATAGAACGAAAAACTGCGTAGTTGAAAAACATGTTAATTTATTTTAACATACCTATGCAGAGCTTTAATAAGAACACAAACATGTTGTTATGATCAGCTGTGATAGAACCATGGCGACGAAAACACACAGCAGCTTCATACAGCACACATTACTTCGGCTTGTGAAAATCATCAGATTATATTACTCCGGTAATCTTTCAATCATTTCCTTCAAAACAAAAAAGGTAACCACGCTCGAGAATGTCCATGTGACGGTTTTTCTGGAAATTTGTGACTGCCATTTACTTACGTCGCGTGCAAGTCTCGAGATTATTGAAATATCACACTTTTTGGCATGCAATTAACTCACCTTGCCTTAATCTGATTAATAGATTTTTTAAACAATTTGATCAGCTGTCTAACCCCGCTATATAAAGGGTTCATGTATTGGGTACATAAAAGGGTGCAAGGTTTCCCCCTTGACGCGCGTTAATATATCAAAAAATCCCCGCTTGGGCTCCCCTACTATTTAATATGTAGCAAAACTTTCTTTGAAAACTGTATACAAAATAACTTAGCAGTGGCAATTTTTAAATCTGAAATTTTAAAAAATCTTAAAGCAAATGTGTCCTTTATTGTCTTAGTATTTCTGGGAAATTTATTAAATAACTACAAAGTTTTAAATGCATCTGGAAGACGACGCTTTAAAAACTACTATTCAAACATATTTTGCAGGTATGTTCTGACACTCGCACGATTGTTAAATCGCCTGTGAGGTGCAAATCGCCAAACTTTATTTTTTCATGTTCTGGAACTCGCGCGTTTTGCTTGCGTTTTGCCCTATTAAATAGATCAGCTATTTATTGAAATCGCTTGTGCAGAAGAAAACAATGGACAAGCAAAATCACACACAATTTTTTAATTTAATATTTCTAATACAAATTGTACGAATATGTTACTAGTTTTGATGCAAATAAAGAGAAAACATATATGTTCCTTTAACTCCCACTGGAGCATATGGCGCCAATAACAGCTGATCGCCATCTAACCCGATTCTGATATATCGACCTTAGCTCATTCCACGTTACACTTAGTTCGTTCATTTCGGACTCTCTTGATCTACGCCAAGTTGTACGGGGCCTTCCAACACTCCTCACATCTTGATTAAATGGATTCCACCTGAGGGCCTGCTTGGCTACGCTGTCATCACTCCTACACAGTATGTACCCGATCCATTGGCATTTCCGTTTGCATATTTCGGTTGCTGTTGGTATTTGATTTGTCTCAGCGAGCAATTCGGCGTTTGAAATTCTTCGAGGCCAGAAGATACGTAATATTCGTCTGAGACAACGGTTGATAAAAGTTTGTAGCTGTTTTGTGATGGCTTTTGTGATTTTCCAGGTGGTACATCCATATAGGAGGACAGACTTGACATTAGCATCAAAAATTCTTAGCTTTGTCCGCAGGCTGATTTTATTGTTTTGCCATATTGGTGCCAATATTCCGAGGAATGCCCTAGCTTTGTTTATTCTTGCGCGTACATCTAATTCCGTTCCGCCGTTAGCTGATATCTCATATCCAAGATAGCAACATTGCTCCACTGCTTCAAACGTTTGATCGTTTATAGATACGGCTTCTGTTGAAATACACACACTTAGCGCCTTAGTTTTCCTCGTGTTTATTTTTAGCCCAGTGAACTCTAGATTTTGTTGAAGATCTTTTGTTGTGTGAGTGAGATCACTAAGCTTGTGCGATAGTAAGCAAATATCATCAGCGTATGCCAGGTAGTTCAGGTACTTATTATTAATTTTCCATTGCATTCCTCTCCTGCTATTCTCGATATTACAGACAACATCTTCCATAACTATAAGGAATAGCAGTGGGGATAAAATGCAGCCTTGACGCACACCGCTCTCCACCATAAATGGGTCTGACAATTTACCTTTGTGTAACACAAAGCATATAGCATGATCATAACTTAGTTTTATCAGTATTATAAGTTTCTCTGGTATACCTGTTTTTCGTAGCGCCAGCCAAATGCATTCCCGATTAATGGTGTCAAACGTATTTTCGAAATATACAAAGAGGAGATACAATTTCGAATTATACTCGTCAGCACACGACGAGGCATTTCGGAATCGGGCTTGGCAGGAGCTGATGGTTTGCGCTAACTGTTCTCTTAGACGACTTATTGTAATTTTTGCCAGAATTTTGGCTATTGTTGGTAACACACAAATGCCTCGCCAATTGCAGCAGTTTTTCAAATCACCCTTTCTTTGCAATTTTTGCAATTATTCCATCTTTCCATTCATCCGGGAAAGATTCAGTTTCCCACACTTCAGTGATTACTGGTAGTAATAGCTCAGCTGACAGAGCTGGATCCGTTTTATATATTTCAGCGGGGATGCCATTAATACCGGTAGCCTTGCCATTGGGTAGCTGTTTTATTCCTGCGATTATTTCTGATATGCTAGGCGGTGTTGTTCTAATCGCATTAGTTATTGTTGGTCTTGCGTTTAAGCATATCGGAGGCTGAAGTGATGGATCAATAACGCAGTTCAGAATAATGGAAAAGTGTTCCTTCCATCGCTAAAGTTGTTCGTTGTCAGTGTTTAGGAGTTTACCTTGTAGATCTTTCACTGGATGTTCCGTGCGTAGCTCACGATCTAATAATTTTTTAGTTAACTTAAAAACTGCGTGTGAGTCTCCTCTTTGCGCCGCATTCTCGGCTTCTTCGGCTAGGCCATCCATATACTGCCTTTTGTCCCTTCGTACTGAACGTTGCGCTACTTTGTGAAGGCTTTTGTACTCAGCTAATATCCCCATTTTTGACTGCTGGTCAATTTCTTCAGCAAGTTTGGCCGTAAGTTTTTGAGAGAAAACATACTTAATTTAATTTATTCATCATTTTATTGCTTCTTTAAAGTTGAGTTTAGTCTTTAATCAGTTAATCAGTTCACTTCAGTATACTCTTGCGATTTGAACTCGCCAAAAGTCTGGCGATTGCGGTTTACAGAACACCTCTTGCGAGTTCAAGTCTCATAATCGCAAATGTTATGCGAGATGCGAGTGCCAGAACATGACCGTTAGTTTTTTGAAAGTTTTTTTAATCAAAAAACAAAACATTTGCGCGCTATAAAAAAAAGCACGCTTTTTTGAATTTATTTTTTTTTTGTTACAGACTAGTAGTTTATTCTAAATAAGTAGCACACAAGTTTAGACATCCTACGCATAAATGTGAACTGCAGAGGAGTTTTTCGAAAAAAATTAATAATTTTGACAAGAAAATTTTATTTTATTAAAAAAAGTAATATTCTGAATATTTACAAATGTATAATTGATTTTGTTGACCTTTTTTGTATTAGTTTTATATATCGTTCCATAACCGCAAAAAAAGCTTAAGCACCAAAAAGTACATTTTACAGGAGAAGTATTTTTTAATTATACTTGATTTCAATCGAAGTAGAGCCATAATATGGGCTATATAAGATTTTAGTGGACTGTTATATGTTATGTTAATAGTTTTAATAAATTCCATATAAGACAACACATGTTTGTCGGGGTAAATATATTTTAGGATATCCTTGATGTCATGTAAAATCAGCTAATTATTTTAAAACTATTAATTTTTACCCTTAGCAAACTGTTCTTTAACTGTTTCATTGATATCCTTGCAAATACAAAAAAAATGTATACAAATTCAAAAATTTAAAGAAAAATGCACTTAAGCTAAAATTACTTTTGCTTTATTTCCGTAACGGTACTTGACGTGACTTTAAAACATTGACAGATAGTCCGAATTTCGATTTTCGAAAAGCATGTCGCTTAAGATTTTTTGCGGCTATGGCTCTATATGTAATTATAATCTGGGTTGTGGTCTAATAGCCCATTCAGACTTCAGCCAAATTAAGTTTTTCTTGAATACAGCCGAAATCAACTTGAAATGAAGTAATTTCCCATATATTTTTTCATATCACAAATTAAGTTATTTTTCTTAATTTCGGCGAAAGTAACTTGAAATTACAATTCACATCCCTGCTTTTATTTAAAGTACCTTTTTTGAAACAAAATATATATACAACTGTGTGGAGTAGAAAAATTTAAGTTGACATTTGTTTCATTAAAAAGTTATAATTTATTGTATAACAGTCACTTGTATAAAAAAATTTTATTTTAGGTTTAAGACTCACAATTGTTATTGAACTGTTTCACGCTAAAAACTGTTTAATATAAAATTGCATTCATAAACACTACAATAGACATTGTGTGCTTTAAGGAATTTTAGGTTTCGATACTGGCAACGCCACCATGTTCTGTAGTTAGTGTTGCAATAAAAAGAATATGATTTCATTCATTTGAAATAAATGAATAGCTTTTTATTGTTTTCGTGAAATTAAGTTTTTTTGAACTCTCTTTATAATAAGTGTCGTTCATTGTAACAGTGAATTATCTCCTTGTAATTAAATTTCGAGAAAACGAGTGAATATTTGGTAGTTTTACTTCCGCGAGTAAACAAGTAACGCAATCTATGGGGTTTTGGTGCAAATATTGGAGTTGCTTCACTGTAACTACAAAAATATGTATTTATTAAATATATGGAGTTACCCCACTTTTACAATAAACGACACATATATTTCTCAACTTAATGAGTACAAGTTTTCTATGAAGTAAAATCAAATATGTGAAATAATTACAAAAGAATTCACACGACTCTTTACATTATATATGAAAAAGGTACTCGAATAACGAGCTTATTTTTATTTGGGTTGATTGTTTCTACATCACTAACATTTCTTTTTGCTTTTATGTGTTTTGATTGTGTTTTTTTACTAATTTTGCTGCGAATTTTGTTTAACTTAAATAATTTAGTGGCATATTCTATCAAATTAAAAAAAAACATACTTAAACGCTTATAGCGAAGACTTCAAGCTTTAATTTAAAGTATATGATGTTTGCCTGTGTGCTAAATTTGCAAAGATATTTGAAGTTAAAATTGATATTTCGATGATATGAATTTATTGAATGTAATATACATTTATGAATACAATTTTATGAACTTTTCCTTAAAAGTAGTTTATTACCCTGTTTTAAATATTTATAAATTTGGCTGTAAATCTATAAAAAGACTTTAAATTAAATAAAAATAAGTGTTGTTCCCAAATAAGTGTGAGTTCTTTACGAATTGTATCAAATTGAAGAAGTATCAAGTGTAAATTATCAACCGAAATGAAATGTCACTTTGCAGCAGTATGAACGTTTTTAATTTCATAATTAATTTCAGCTCGAAATTAAAAAATGCTGGTGCAGTCTAAATGGGCTATCAGTAATAAAAACTGAAAAAACTATTTTTAGTTGTATTATTTTTTTTTTATTCTGTTTTCAAACTCCAAGATTTCGACTAACATCGTTACTCATCATTAGAGATCTATTTATTATAAAAGAAAAATCACAATTATCTTAGCGAATTAAACAAAAACATTAAATATAATTACTAGGAAATTAATAAAACAATATAACACAAACATTTGCACTTCTACTGTTCGCAGAACAATCAAATATTAAATATTTTAAATTTATTTACCATTTTTCTATATGTTATAACCTAGTGGACTTCGAATTTTTGGCGTTATGAAAGTTGTCTTAAAAGTCTCATAACTCTCATATCTGCGTCATAAGTTATTGAAGGTCAAAGGTCACTAAAATTAAATAAATTATTTTAAACCTAAAGGTGTTGCTTTTTGCTATACAATTTTGTTTGCTTTTATAGATGTAAATTCCCTCGTTAGTTTAAATCTCCGTAACGACATAAGTACAATTTAAAAAAATTATGGCTTATTTGTGTTTCATTTGTGAGAAGGCACTTTCAGAAGGTGATTCTGTGAATGAAATGCATGGTTTGAAAACTTTAAAAACTACAAACATCGAAAAAATGGCGTGCACATAGAATTCTTAAATGCTTTAACATCTGCAAATGTGGCTTTTATCCATTATTTTATGACAGTTTTGAGCAGCTTTTAAAACGCCAAAATAAAGGTGTACACGAGCTTTCAGATTATTACCTCTCATATCTCGATTGACCCATTTGTATTGCTTATTTCACAGGGCTATATCTGAATATTTATTTTTAAATATTTTAACCGATTTTAATTACGCGCTCATTGTTCTTTAAAATGTAAGAACATTTTTGACATAGTGTCAATAACTCTTAGGATATTTAAAGTCAAAATTGACATACAAGATTAAAATTTTTTTAATTTCTAGCTTTTTGCGTATATGTTTCACCCACTTTCGCTTTGTCTAAAAGTTACGAAATAATTATTCGAATTCATGCATATAATATGTAACTACCTCTCTAAACATATATAATATGAATACATTTGTCGTTGCAACAGGTTTAAATGATGGTCGCAACTGCCAAAAATGGCTATAAAATCCGGGGAAGCTGCCGAAATTTTTAATAAAGCATTGAAATATGCCGAAAGTTAAATGGTTGATCAACGAGATTTGAATGCACTGAGACAGTTAAGACAGTAGGTAGTATTAAATGTGACTGAACAAAAGAAACAGCAAAATAAAATCAAATATTTTTCGCATGATAACTTTAAGTTTTATTCTTTTTCGAAAATAAATTGATGCTTCTTTTTAAATAAAAAAATTAATATAAGAAACTTTTATTTCTATGGGGAAAACGTTTGTAAAGGGAAATTAGCTGCCATTCGTAAATATGAACAAAAGTGAACTGGCCTGGGTTTCATTAGTTCATATTATCGCGAGTTTACTGTATGTATATTGTTACGCCTCAATATGGGTGTTAAATGAAAACACTTGGCTACTGCAATGCAGTACAGTCCAAGATAAAAAACGAAACAAAACGGAAGAACATAGAGTTTAGACAGGACACCAAGTAAAAAAATAAGAAACTTACAAATAAAATAAGTACAAAAATTTAAGTTAAATGGTTTTATTGTAATGAAACAGATAATGCACTGATGCAGATAATGCACTGAAAGCTAAAAATAATTACGTAGTACCATATAACAGCTACCACACAATTCTCCTTACCAACACAGGGCATTGATCAGACTAACATCGATATCAAACCAATCATGCGAATCAGTATTACATCTACCAAGTATATGTTGCATTAAATTTATTAACAAAAAAATGTTAACAGTTACTATGACGTTGATGCCTGTTATTAGCAATCAGTATATACAATTTGTATATTCCTAACTGTCAGCTCTTTTGTTTTTTTTTTTCTCTATATTTTTGGTTCAGAATATTGCTAAAAAGTTCATATATTCACTTGCATATTTATGTAGTCAATAAAAAAACTGCAACTACAAATACTGAACACATAGAAGGAAAAACGAACAAAGTTTTGAAATTGTTTTGTATATTTTTAACAGTTTGAAGTTATGTATATCCATAATGTAATTTAAGCAGAAACGTTTTTGTTGCTTTTAAAATATTAAAGCAGTAGTTGGGAAATGAAAAACAATTTTTATATAAATATTCTGGATAAATATTCTTGTTAGTTATGGGTAAATGATTTTATCTTATTCTGATATGATACTAAAACAAACAATCTTTTCCCTAACCGGCCTTTGGCCGGGCTTAAGGGGTTTCTTCTCTGGGTATGTCGAATAGTGATTTCTCTGAGTAAAGATTTTTTGCATTATTTCTTTTCAACGTGGAAATAACATCGATGGGCAATATTTCCAAGGATGTTGTTGCATGCCACCACAATAACACGTAACATACTTTGGTAAAGGAATGCATTTATTATAATTTATATATTATTATTTATTAGGTTTTCGCTCTATTCACGAAAAATTTAATGGTTCCCCCGAATAACATAAATTTTATATGCTTCGTAGATATCTCTATGATCTCTTTCATACAGCAGATTGAATTTGCTGATCGAATATGAGTTGCTTTATACAGCTGTAAAATTGTATAAGTAAATATTTTTAAAGCTTCAAGATACCAGTCGAATTTGTGCTGAACATACATTTTTTTGCACCCGGCATTTGTACTTTGCATGTTACTCATTCATTTTGTAGTTGACATTTGTATTTTAATTATTATATTTTATGATTAATTTTTAAGTACGTAAAACGTGCAAAAATACCTAGAAAAAAATATAAAAACTGGTTGCTTGCGTCACGAAAATACGCATGTTGCGAAAATAATACAACAACAGTAGTATTCAGCTGTGCTATGTGCCTTCAAATGCTAATCGAGTCAGCTAAAATGAATATGTTTGTTCAATTTCAAAACATAATTGCCTCAATTAAGTCGCCTGTGGGAACACAGAATAAATCCGAATTTATTTTTTATACAAAACTATTTTTGCTCGAATATATTATTTTGAAAAAAGATTTCGTCCATTTCTGTTTGTCATAAAATTGGCCTGTACTTTTCAATTTAAAAAAATAAATCGTCCTTATTCCAGTTGTCGTCGTGGACATAAAACGATGTTGTGTTCCGTTGTCTGTCTTAACTTGTTATTTCAGTTGTAGTTATTAACATTTATCTTTGACAGTTAACATGAACTTAGTATCAGATTACGAAATTGTACATGAGTGTGCTGCACAATCATGTTTCTAAGTTTGGCACACACATGCGCAAGTGCCATATAATTTCTATCTTAAGGCACACGCACATGTGCAAGTCCCAATTTGATTGGCACACGTAAGGAATATATTAACACTGTAAGGAATACATGTGCCAAAAGTAAGCACACAAAAAATTGGCACTTACTAGTGTGCGTGTGCAAGATTTTTCGTCTGCTTATTTTGGCATGTGTGCATGTGCCAATAAAACTGGGACTTGCACGTGTACATGTATACAAATTGAGGCACATGTGCGGCACATTCATAATAAAAAACCACAAAAAACAATGCTAGCAGCGTTACCGTTCTGGTTACTTCTAGCCAGCAAAATACGTCAGTGCTGCAAAATACGTCTTTCGTAGTGACATAAACTAAGACATTTGAATTTGTAGCATTATATCTTTCTTCTGCGCTTTTTTATTTTTGGTCCCATAGAAATATGATGCCCCTAGACAAATCAAACTTCCGGACCGGAACCGGAAATATGAACCGCACTGCTGACCAAACTTCCGTGCAAATCGCACTACCGACCCAACTTCCGGTCCACACCGGAACCGGATATGTGAACCACACTACCGACCCAACTTCCGGTCCAGCCCGGAACCGGCTGTGCGAACTGCACTACCGACCCATTTTAGGCTGAAGTTTTCAACCAGTAAACATAATAGTATAAAGTGTAAGAAATAGATCACATTTTTTTTAATTGCCCTTGATTTTTTGAGAGTCACAACAAGTAGTATCAATTCGTTTCAAAAACCAGTATGATTTATGTGCAATTCTTGGAAATTTTCGAACAAATTGTGTCTGCACTACCTTGGGCAATACCAAAGCGATAATGAAATTTGAATTATTCGCTTTACTAAAACTATCGATGAAGTCGTGAAGTGTAGAAAACAATGGTTACCTGCACACAAAATTGTATTAAGCAATTGAATCTTTTATATGTTATAGATATAAGTTCAACTATATCCGGCACATGACGCAATTTGTCTGTACGTGACAAAATAAAAAATGTGTTTTAATTATACATATGTGTTTTATTTAATTTTTTTCGCCAGCAGCATGCTTCATTCTCGTTTATAATTTGATTCTTAAATATTTTTTCCCCATGTGTTATAGTTTCACTGGAATTTTCATTTTTAATCTAAAATTTCAAATGTTGGTTGACTGGAACTGTCCTATGAAGGATTAAAGGATAGTATGTAGTCTATTAAATAATATAAAAGAGATAAGATATCTGCTTTATTAATCAAGACTTATATTTAAGAATAAATATTTTTTTCATTTGTAATTTCCTTTTCTTGGATTTGCAAAAAGTATGCCTGAACCTTTCAAATGATATATAAATTACTAAAATCTGATGACGCGCTACAAAGTTATTCTATTTGCAATATTACTTTTAAAAAAATGCTAACGTATTCAAATAGGTGTTATTATTATTATTACTTATACAATTTTAATAGAATTATCGAGTTATCATAAAGAACTAACTGTATCTTTTGACTTTGTTTTCATCCCATCTTGAAAATTGTACACAATAAAGATATGTCAGTTAGATACATTATGTAAAAAAATTAAAGAAAATTAAAATTGCATTTTCAGGATATTTGAGGATAAAGAATACTTTGGTATTTAAGAGTCGCTTGTAGCTAAAATTTATATCCTTCTTAATCAGCATGCATTAAGAGGAGACTAAAACCTTGCGAATGATATCAAATTTATTTATATCCGATGACTCGTTCTAAAGTTATTCAATATTCAATATGACGAACTTTTCTCAAAATTATTTGAGATGCCCAAGTTTAGAGGGCTATAAAATAAAAACCATAAGAGGTTTCTTAATAATTTTTCGCCATGCTACACGTACATAGGAGTAAAAGATATCTGTTGATTTTCATTAAAGACGGACTGGTGAAAATCCAAACCCTTGTTTTCATGTCGAAAATTTTCGTTTTACTCATAATAGAATAGCTCAAAATGGAAAAACGAATAAGAACAAGACTTTGCCTCTTTGATAGAAAATGTCTATTTTATTTTGTTGTCGAAAAAGTTTCCTATCAAGAGAGATTTCCCATAGTATTGTTTTTCATACTCATACGTTGTGAATCATTACTTATGATTTACAAAATTTAGTTTTGTTTTAATCAAAGATTATATTATAGTATGTTTTCTTGATTAATAGCGATTAGCCGATAGTCGTAATTAATCGCATATTTTAGTGATACATTTTGATTATTAAACACATTTTTGTTCCCTACTAGGACCCATTTCTCGAAACTATAAGTTACAAATCTACCAAATTTGTAAAAGTGTTGTTGTTTTATATGTGTTTAACTTGTAGATTTGTAACTTGTAGTTTCTAGATATGGCGCCCTAGTATTTTTTTAATATGCATATATTAAAAAATCAAAACAGTAGTCTCCATAATAAATAAAAAGTTTCATAAAAATTACGTGGACCAAGAAACCAGTATAGAGGATAATACAATTATGTCTGTTATTAGCCCCACTGTGCACTCACCGTTTAAAGACGCTGCAGATAATTGATAATAAAAAAATGTTAATGTCTCACTCACATATTGCTTTATTTCATAGTAATGTCGACGCCATTATTGGAAAAGTCTTGATAAGGATTATTGAAATAACGTAAACTGATTTTTTTGGAAATTCCTTTTAATCATTAAGGTAATAGCACAGAAATTTAGTATAAATAGGCATTACGTATTGTAGCAAAAATTCTTTCATATGAAAGCAAAAGAAATAGGATATGGATTGGATGGATTAGCAAGGCTTTTTCGCAGTTGTGTAAGTAGGTTGTAGTAATAGCTTTTTTTATTTAATGTGTTGGTAAATTTTTCTGAAAAAAATTACATATTCTCTTATAGCATTTTCGTCTTCATATCTTAAATTAGATCCTAAAAAGGTTAAAGATATTTACCCAACATTTTATGGTGTGGAATATATTGACCACATAAGTGTCACATTTCATACTTCAAATTACTTCAGAGCTTTGAAAAAAGTAGTGTTTCATAAATTTAATCTTAATACTCTAGAGGAAGTTACAGTCTCCCAAAATATATTTATTGTTTTGTGTTTCCATTTTCTTAACAAACTTCGTTAAATAAAATTCATAATCTCTTAAATTTTTGTATGGTAGATGTATAGTACTCTTCAGGGAATCAGTATTATCATAATTAGTTTAATTTTGCAAAAATTGAATTACATCATCTAGTATTTAGAACACATTCTTGAACGGAGGCTCATTTTACATTGATATGTCCTTTAAAAATTACTCAATAAAATGTGAATAAGACTTACAAAACTCTGCAAGTTTGCATTTTTCCCCGTTAAAAACTAAATTTTATTTTATTGTCTACTGTATTTAAGCTTTTTGTGTTACATACTGCCTTATCAACCATAAACTGATTGGGATATATATTAAAAAGGATGCTTAACAAATATAACAAACAAAAATATCATTAAAGCAATTAAGGCTCTAATTGGAAACAACAATCATATAAAAATTATAGATATACATAAGCTCGTATGTGTCTTTTCTTTATCAGAAGTTTATAGCTGATAATAGTCTCCTTTTTTGAGGTAAAGAATATATAATATCATACATAAATAATATCATATAGAACTAATAGAAAATATATGATTATTATTGCTATCATATTTCAAGCAACTTCTCTGAATTTATTTATTAAATTAAAAAATATAAAGATATTAAAAAATTAAAAAATATAAGGATATTTGTGAAATTTTAGCTTAACTTATTTGAATGCATTTTTTCTCAAAAAATATTATGTATTTTTTATTTGGCTTGAGTTTGGCTTTAATTTAATTTTTCAATTAAATTATATTATTACATTAAATTTCTTTCATATAAACCCATAAAGTTCCACTAAAAACTCTTAACTTAAAAATATTGTTTTTTAAATCCAAATTTATATTTAAAAAGCGGGAATAATCGATCCTGTTCTGTAAACCTTATCCGAGTAAATTTCTCGTTTTTCAGAAATACATAATGGCCCCATTGATGTCTTTTAAATCGTATATAGTAAATTAATTTCAGGTATAATATTTTAAGAAAAAAAAGTTCATTTTACTCGTATATAAGTTTTTCAAATCCATTAACCCATTGTGAATCAATTGCAATTTGAAAATTTTTTAAACTGAATTTTTACGTCAAAGCACCGTTATGTGAAAAACTGACCGATGTAGCGTTACATAAGCTTGTATATTATTTTATTCTAAGCTTTTATAAATTTTTAAAAATATTTCATAAAAATTCGTATAACACAAACAATTTTTAGTAAGCGACCCCGTGGTGTCAAAGAGAGAGAGAGAGAGAGGAGAAAATCTTTGCGTCCGTTGTTTAGGTAAATAAGCAATATATCGTATTTCAACCATTTTGACTTTATATTTGCTGGGTTGTCCTCAGGTTCATATTCAACAGCCACTCAGTTTACAGAAAGATTTTTTTTACATCAGACATGTCGGCAAAAAAAATTTACTGGGTTTCTTTTATTGAAGACATAAACGAACTTGATATGCATACCCAGAAATATTTTTTTTCTCTAAGGAATTTCTTAAAACTTTTCCGAAACTCTGTGAGAATCGTCTACTAACTCTGAAGAATTTTTTAGGGAAATTATAAAGGAATTTCCGGCAGGTCTGAACAATGTCGGAAAATAACTAAATGTGTGTGCAAAGTTGCATAAGAATCGGCTTAGTAAAAGTTGTTGAAAAAGAATAGTTACTTTGTATGGGCGTGCCACTGTGGCATGATATGGTATTCAAACAGAATCTTAGGGCATAATTTTCTATGTCCCCAGTGATAAACACCTCACTCGCACGTCACATACTAAGGTGAACGCCGAATAAAAATAAGTAAATTTTGTAAAGCACTACGACATTGCATTGGATTGCTACATTTATCACTTGAATTCCCAATACTCACATAGGACTATGAATTAATATCAATATTTTTCATTAAATATCAATATTATTTACTAATCATGATTATTTTTTGCAGTAACTATTACGAGTTTTATTATTTACAGGTAATTTCTTTATTACATACATATAGCAACTTTTCGCTAACTCGCAATTTTTGCAATTTTTTCTGAACTTTTTATTTTTAACTGCGATTTCTAATAAATTTTAGGGGTAGTTTCCGATTTTGCAACTTCTAGCGAATTTTCGCAAAGTTCGCGGTAAAAGCGATTTTTTGCATGTTTTTAGCTTCCCAATAGTTTTGCCGATTTTTAAACAATATTAGACTTTGTTATCATTCCGCTGTTAGTGAGTTTTTGCGACTTTTCGCCATTTTCGATATTTTTGCCGAATTTGTTGCATTCCTTACAGTTCTAGCGATTTTTAATCAATATTATGGGTTGTTCAGAATTTTGCAACTTCTCGCGAATTTTAGCAAAGTTCGCTATAAAACCGACTTTTGGCATGTTTTCAGCTTCACAACAGTTTTGCCGATTACTAAACAATACTAGACTTTGTTATCATCCCGCTGTTAGTGAGTTTTTGCGAATTTTCGCCATTTTCGATATTTTTGCCGAATTTTTTGCATTCCTTACAGTTCTAGCGATTTTTAATCAATATTATGGGTTGTTCAGAATTTTGCAACTTCTCGCGAATTTTCGCAAAGTTCGCTATAAAAGCGACTTTTGGCATATTTACAGCTTCCTAACAGTTCTGCCGATTGTTTAACAGTACTAGACTTTGTTATAATGCTGTTGTTAGTAATCTTTTTTTTTTGAATATTCGTCATTTTCGCGATTTTTACCGCATTTTTTGCATTTCTTACAGTTTTAGCGATGTTTAATCAATATTATGGCTTGTTTAAAATTTTGCAACTTCCCGCGAGCAAAGTTTGCAATAAAAGCGAGTTTATGCATGCTTGCAGCTTTCTAACAGTTTTGCCCGATTTTTAGACAATATTAGACTTTGTTATCATCCCGCCCTTAGTAAGTTTTTGGGAATTTTCGCGATTTTTACCGTTTTGTTGCATTCCTTACAGTTTTCCGATCTTTAATCAATAATAGTTATGGCTTATTTCAAATTTTGCAGCTTTTCTCGAAAAATTTAAACACACACGCTTCAATAAAACTTGTGCTTGATTTGGCATATAAAGTGGGTTAATTTTCACTGCAACGTTTTATAAAATTTGTTTTTCATATATTTAAAAAATAACGTAACAACAGGTGTTCAACACTAGCAATCACCTGCCATTGTAAAGTGTTTACCAAAATAGCAATTCAAGAAATTCTATGTGAAGTGAGGCGTAGGGATATAGAAAATAAAGGCCTTAATCATGATCACGCGTGATTCGCAAGTGAATCACGTCTGATACGAAAAAATCACGACATTTGTACGTCTAGGCAGATCGAACTGTTTTTATTCGACTGGTTTTAAACAAATTTTTTGAAATAAAAAAGTTTTACATGCTTAATACCCCAATTCAGTATCTCTATAAAACGTTACGTCTACAGACGGAAAGCACTCACCAATACAATTCATTAATTCGTTATTATTTTTTCGTTTGAGTTACGAGGTTCTCGTCATCGGTATAAGTAATTACAAATAAGGTAATGTCAAGACAAAAACCATAATAGTTTAAACAATTATTTGGCCTGCATTCAAAAAATTATTTTATTGGATGCAATAATTTGTCATTTTGAAACCTATATATGTTTTAAACTACTTAACGAATACAAAACTAAACATTCAACCACAACTTAGTCGCAAAATGTAGAAAACCGACATATTGAATTGGGCTATAAGAAGTACGCTATTTTTGTAACATTTAAGTTGTTTTTTTAATATTTCTAGACCCTCTAAATGGATTTCCAATTTTCGTTCAAAGAACTGTTCATTGGAATATATATTTTGTGCTTAACATTGAAATTAAAATAAATAAAATAAAAACACACAATTTCAAATATCCAGGTAGTACCAGTAGAGTATCCTGAAACACACATTAGCAAAACTACACCTAAAAGAAAAATATTTTTGTATAGACTAATAATAATTCATAAATTGTTTTATATTTTTGAAACCCCGTCTGGATATATCGTCGCTATTTTAACTAACCGACCTAACTGACATTTTACAAATTTTACACGAGACCACTTTTAATGTTTTTTGTCTTATATGCAGTGACTTCCAAGCCAAAATACGCATAAAATTTATATTCTGCATGTTTTGATATGTAGTATAACATCTCTTTTTCTGTGTTAAATAAAGAAAAATATGAAAAATTTTATTTTAATCCTT
This sequence comes from Panzeria rudis, assembly GCA_956483635.1. NCBI lineage: Eukaryota > Metazoa > Arthropoda > Insecta > Diptera > Tachinidae > Panzeria > Panzeria rudis. Next base: position 82,453,822 of record OY101448.1, read on the forward strand.
ATGTGCGCACCTAGGTACCCGGGAACCTTTGGCGTGTTCAACCAAACATTTTTAATTGAAATTAATAATCTGCATATCTGAAACTTTTTGAGAACTTCTAACTTTCAAAAAAGTTTGTATTTTTGCAGCCGTATAGTTAAAAAAAATTTTGTAATTTACGTTAGAGACCAATTTACTCTTAACACTCTTAAATACGCACCAAGGTACCCGGGCACCTGTTCGTGTTTTATATGGGAATGAGGCCATTGTAAGTACTTATATTTGTTGTTAGTTATTAGTAGCTCTGCATAAATAAATAAAAGTCTATATAAACGTGGTAGACGTAGAAATTTCTAATCAAATTAAGCATCATTTATGTGCACGACAAAAAACACCTTCTATTGCGCCGCAAGGTACCCGGGTACCTATATAAAAGTTACGTTGAAAAGAAGTACTTTCGCAATAAATATCAAGTTGAAACCTAGTAAAATATATATGAGATTGGCTACAGATAATATTGTCAATCCCATATTTATTTTATAAATACATATTTAGTGCGAAAATATTTGTTTTCTACGTAACTTTTATATAGGTACCCGGGTACCTTGCAGCGCATTATAAGGTGTTTTTTTGCCGCGCACATAAGGGTTAAATACTTTTTTGTGACTTTGAAGCAGATTAGACATTTAGTGGATTTTTTTTCATTTATTCAGGTACGCCTGCAGTATACTTTTATAGTATAAACCAGTTGTTTTCAAGCGGTGGGTCGCGACCCCCTGGGGGTCGCGGCGACCTTTCTCGGAGGTCGCGAGCTGATCTAAATAAAATACATTAAGGGTTTTGAGTATTGTGTTTTTCTTCCTACGGGGTTTTTTTGAATTTGGAACGATTTTCCGTCACCCCACGTCAAATTTGGTTTGTAAACATACCGGTTATGGCTATGTGCCATCTTCAGTGTTCTATTGAATAGTATTCAATAGAAAACTAAAGATGGCACATAGCCGAAACCGGTATGTTTACAACCAAATTTGACGTGGAATGACGGAAAATCGTTCCAAATTAAAGGTTTTCATGAAGGCGAAAGAAATTGACTTTTGTGCAATTCCGTAAACTTTCGAGGCGTGTTTCATGAAGCCCCTTTTGAAACTGTTGTACGACTTTTAACAGCCAATGTCAACTTACTTCTTCAGCTACTTCTTGTACTTGCCTCTGCATCACAACAACAATGAGTTATATGAATTTTTTATCACTTCAAAAAATCACTTCAAAAAATATTTGTAAATTAAAATTTTGATTTATATTTTTATGATGTTTATTCTTATTTTTCAAATGCACAAATACTCTGTGCAAGTTTACGAGCCTGAGCTGTTTCGTACATTTTTATTAGTTGTGAAAATGAATTTTCAAACATTTTTTGACAATTCATTTACGAGAGTGGAAACGTGCACAGTTTGCGTAGTTTGCGAGGGTTTTAAACGTTTTCATGAGGATATTTAATTTTTTGAATTCAAAAACCTAACAAAATTTTAATTCAAAAACATAAAAGTACTCATATTAATGCGAACGCTTGGCTTGCTTATTTTTAATTAAATGCGAAAAACGTGGTTGCAATTGTGACACGCAAACAATCAAATCATTTTCTAAATTTAGTTTATTCCTTTTTTTTTGTTTGTTTTAATGTTCACCATTTTTGAAAATGTCATTTCGCACAGATAAGCTGTTGAAAATTTAATTAATATTTTATGTGCTTTTTTAGCTAGCTCAGGGTATTCTGCCCCTCGCTTTATCCAAAATGTACAATTATTTTGAGATAAATATTCCATTTTGAGCATACTTTGCGCTGCCAACTAACATAAATTTTCTTTCAAATCATTGGCAAGATCGGCGAACTCAACGCAGTTAGTTATGAATGGACTTAATACCCAGCAATAACCATTATCTTCTTGCAGCTCTTTTGAAAATAGCGGTATAGTTCCTTTATTAAATTTTGCAGCGCTTCTATCATGGTAGGAATAAAATCACTCACCAATTCATCGGATAAATTTCTGTTGCAATACTTTCAAGGCAAAGAAGCAAGAATCAAATTATAGAATTGAAGAATCAAACTTTGGGAGCAAAAACGTTAAGTGGTTGCTAGATTTTTGGAAAATCATTTTGGAATCGCGGCCTCAAAAAGTTTGAAAACCACTGGTATAAACAATTATATTTGTTTGTGATTAATTCTTTGACTATATTAGTGTGTATTAGTTTATTAGTATTCCTTAATAAAAACAATATATAAAAATGGAAGTTAAAAAATATTTAGAGTAATTACTTAATACGATAGTGAGTTACAAAGGAATACGTGGATTATCACCAGTCGTTAAGGCAATCCAATCCTTATATTTACTTTAAATTATTTTTGGAGGACTCATGTTGATGAGCCTTGAAATCTTGGTAATCGGTATTCAGGAAAAATACTGACTTTTACACATATACACATAAAATTTAACTGGTAAATGAATTGCTGTTAACTACATCCTAGTCCATGAAAAAAATAAATTTGGAAAAAATGTGTTGTTATACCATTTTGCGTTTTATATTTGTTTCTTTTAACTTGATTATTCCTTTTAGTTTCTTCGTTAAATATAATTGCCAGTTTTTTTATTTCAATGGCGTTACTATCAAAAGTTTAGTTTTTAACTACTGGTATATTCTTTCATGTCTTTTATATTTTTTTATTAAATTTTGTTTACGTAATCACACAAAGAATATTTGTAATATTTTGTATTTATATTTACCACTATATCGAAAAAATTTAATATACTAAAAAAATATCCATCAGTATTTGGTGTTACATGCATGAAGCGTTGTACTTACGATACTCCGTGAACATTTTTAATTACATTTTGAGAGATACGTCTAAAGAGTTTTTGCTTTTATAGACATAACTGTACTATTTACACCCACAAACATTTTATGTAAGGTGTAGTATGACTAACTAAGTCTACTTGTGTAAGTTAACACCACAAAAGTTTTCACCCTTTAATTAAACTTTCCCACAAACCCAATAGTGCTAAATAATCAGTTTTAACTATGTTTTGCAATTTAAATTTTGTGCACAAAATTCAATGGAATTTTTATGCTTAAACGCATTTTAGCCAATAAACAAGACTTCCGGCACATGCAGCCAAATTTCCAAAGAACTTGACAAAACGAAAATCAACTGCACCAATTTCACATTTTTTCCCAAGAAATAATTTCGTAAGAATTGGATCACGCCACTGCTTAATTGCAAGTTAGCATTAAGAAATTATTGGTATTTAAATTAAGAATATTTTTGAAATAATCTAGTTTTATTTAATAACACATTAAATAAACTCCTGTTGTGGGCGATCCGCAACAGAAAAAAAAGGTTTTATTGTTTTTTTTTTAATAAAATAATAATAAAAAACCTTAACTTGTACTTAACTCATTTTTCAAAAAAATTTCAGTTAGGTCGGTTAGTAAAAAAAAACAGCGACGATATGATATGAAGAATACAAAAAATTCTGTAATATAGGAAAACATTAAAGTAACTATCTCTTTAAAGCTAGAGCCAATCGGGAATTTCTATGGTGATTTCTGAATTCAGCAGATGGAAACACATAAGAACTACCTATCTTAATCTATGATTATGATTTTGACATAACAGTTTTATGTTCACATAAGTTTCATATAAGATCCATCCTAAATGAATAAATAAAGAAAAATATTATAATACGAATATCTCGAAAACTCGAGACAATCTGACAGAGCGCGGAACGCGATTCGATTCCTTGGACCAAAATTACATATGAGCAAATCCATATTGCTCCCTGAATCAGCTTGAGACAACTTTTTCTATTGGACTTGGCATAGGAGAGTATGGAGTAAGAAAAACTAAAGTATCAATACAGGAAATTAAAATCAATCTAAAAACAATACTAGGGGGAAGGGAACTGACACAGAACCTGTCACGTGACTAGTCCTTGGGGGATAGGGACCGGTTCGAGTTCTAACACTTTGCATGTAAGGGACCTATCACTTTAACATGGCTTTGTCATAGGAGGGAGCAATTGATAGTTTTAGACATTTTGTGATGGGTCACTAGACTGATCTAAAGAATTGTGCCAGTAGTAGTTTCTATAAAACTGATTTCGGGTATAGTTCCAAGGAAAGTAGGAGCTCATTTAATTAACATAAAACCCTCCCGCTCATTGTAACTCATCTGGATTTAATTATGTTTTAATTAATTATTTATAGCTCTTTTATTTTATTTATTTTTGCTATTGAATTTTATTCAATATGAAATTTATTTATATTTTTATTTTATTTTTATTTGATTTTTTCTTTTGACAACCAAACCAATCGTCATCTGATTTCATTTTACCAAAGACTAAAAAAGTAACTACAAGTAATGTAGTGTGAAGAAAATTAGCGGAGCTCAGTGTTTGATGCAAATAGTCTTGCGAAAGTGAAAATTCAAATTACCATAGCCTTAAATCATAGTACATTTTGTTGATATATTTCATAAAAAGAAAGTTACGATAGCTTGTAATTGCACTTTCGCAAGACTATTTGCCTCAATCACTGAAATCCACTATTTTGTTTTTAATAAATGCAATTAAATTTACATTTACACCTGAAATGCAATTTTTTAAAATCAGAATTCCATTACAAAAATGTAATTAAAACTTTCGCAGCTATGGATATAAATATTTATAAATACAAGAAAACGAAGACAATATTTTTTGATTTTTACAGAGTGTTGGAATATTTATATCTGTAAAGAGATGGTGTCTAGTTTGACCGGTAACGATACATTCCTATTTTCACAAGTCATAGGACAGGTACTTTTGGAACAATTGACACATATTTTCCGCAGGGAAGCTTAATAACCTTTTAAGTTATTGTAATGCTGAGTTGGTATGTGCTACACTGGAATACTGGAAGCTTCATATATTGAAAAAAGAAATTAATTTGAAGTAAAATAAATTGAATTTGAAAAGAAAATTTAATTAAAAATAAAAAAAAAAATTAGTATAAAAATACAAAAAAAATTTGTTTGTGTTGAATATAAGTTAATTTGTTTCAAATAAAATCCAATTTGCTTTGAAAAATTTGAGTTTGATTGGAAAAAAGTTTAATTTGAGTTGGCAAATCGTTAATTTGAGAGTAAAAACCTATAAATTTATTACTTTTTAACCGACTTCAAAAAAAGGAGAAAGGTTATCAATTCGTCATGTATATTTTTTTATGTATGCTCCCTCAAAACTCCGCCATTTATGATCCGATTTCGGATTTTTTTTCTCTATTCAAAAGGATGTACTTCCAGATTGGTACCATTGAAAAGTGGGCGGAGTCACGCCCCGACAAAGTAAATACATATTCGTTTTCAACTATTTCTACTCAACCGATTCTTATGAAACTGTACACACACATTAAGCTTCTGTTTAAATACTACATCAGAATCAAAAAAGTGGGATGCGCCACGCCCATGCAAAGTAAATATTATTTTTCAACAGCTTCTACTAAACCGATTCTTATGAAACTTTGCATACACCCTTAGTTATCGTTACAATACAACATTATGTTTAGAAAGATGGATAGTGCCACGTCCATGATAAGTAAATAAGCATTTTAACTACTTCTACTTAGCTGATTCTTGTGAAACTTCGCATACACAGTTAGTTCTTTCAAAAGTACATGATGATAAAATATGGGGGCGGTGCCAAGCCTATTTTTTAGTCGTTTTTTTTTGCAAGAATTATATTACCATAAACCGTTTTTCGGTTTTTTAATCTAATAAGCAAATTTTTAAATATTAGCTTCAAATAAGTTGTTCAGAAGTAGATATATCAAAGAAAAAAATTAAGCAGTTAATAGGATAAAAATTTAGCTTTCGACCTTTTAGAGGGTTAAGGCCTTTTTTAAATATAAAATACTTCTTTTTAACCAAATTCAAAAAAAGGAGAAAGGTTATCAGTTCGTCATGTATTTTTTGTTGTATATTCCTTCAAAACTCCACCATTTATGAACCGATTTCGGATTTGGATATCTAAAAGAATGCAGTTCCAGATTCGTCCCGTTGAAAAGTGGGCGGGTTCACATCTATACAAAGTAAATATATATTTGTTTCCAACTATTTCTACTCAATCGATTCTTATGAAACTTTACACACACATTAAGCTTCTGTTTAAATACTACATCAGGATGAAAAAATTGGGGATTTGCACTCCCATGCAAAGTAAAAATTATTTTTCAACAACTTCTACTAAACCGATTCTTATGAAACTTTGCACACGCCTTTAGTTATCGTTACAATACAACATTATGTTTAGAAAATTTGGCAGTGCCACGCCCATGAGAAGTAAATATTCATTTTAATTACCCTAGGGAGAAGGAAACTGACACAAAACCTGTCACGGGACTAGTTCTTGGGGGATAGGGACCAGCTCGAGTTCCAACACTTTGCATGGAACGGACCTATCACTTTAACATGGCTTTGTCATAGGAGGGAGCAATTGATGCCTTTTAGACATTTTGTGATGGGTCACTAGACTTATCTAAAGATGCCAGTAGAAGTTTCTATAAAAATGGTCTCGGATATTGTTCCAAGAAAACTAACTAAATGAACTCCTAGTTTACATAAACCCCTCCCACTCATTGTAACTGATCTGTACTTAATTATGTTTTAATTAATTGCTTAAGGCTTTTTGACGCATGTATGAAATTTATTTATATATACTTATTTTATTTTTATTTGATTTTTTTTACAACCAAACCAATCGTTCATTCTACCAAAACCTAAAAAGTTCAGTGTTTGATGCAAATAGTCTTGCGAAAGTGAAAATGCAAATTACTGTAGCCTTAAACTCTAGCACATTTTGTTGATATATTTGATCAAAAAAAGAAGCTACAATAGTTTGTATTTGCACTTTCGCAAGACTATTTGCATTAAACACTGAACTCCACAATTTTGTTTATACTAAATGCAACTAAATTGCATTTACACCTGACAATGCAATTTTTTTTTAATTCAGAATTCCATGACAAAAATTTAACTAAAACTTTCGCCGATATGGATATAAATATTTGCAAAACCAAAAAAAAAAACCAAAAATGTATTTTTCAATTTTTACACAGTTTTGGAACATTTACATCTGTTAAGATATGGGGTCTAGTTTGATCGGCCGCAGTACATTTCTGTTTTCACAAGTCATAGGATAGGTACTTTCGGAACAATTGACACAAATTTCCCGTAGGGGACTTCTACTTATCCGATTCTTATGAAACTTCGCACGCGCAATTAGTTCTCGTAAGAGTATATGGTGATAGAATATGGGGTGGTGCCGCCACGCCGATTTTGTATCCGGTTTTTTGCATGAATTATGTATATTGTATTTATTCAACAAAACAAAGTTTTTGTATAAAAACGGAGAAAATACAAATTTTTATTTTTTTTTATTAAAAAAAGTTGTTTAGTGTATGTAATGATAATAAAAAATTTTAATTGTGTAATTTTGTAGAGAAATACAAAGAGCTATTTTTAATTATGGGAAGCCAATAAAGAAAAAACAAATACATATTTCTTATTACTAACTCATAGTAAAGAAATGCTAAAAGAATTTGCGAGTTTCAAAAATCCATAACTATCTTTTTCTCACCAACTTGGCCAACATTGGCAACAAAACAACAACACTTTTACAAATTTTATTGCTGTTTTGTGTGTATTTTACTTGTAGATTTGTAATCCGCAGGTTTTGAGAAACGGTCCGCAGATAGTGTGCAAGGCTACAATAAATTTTTATATTGGTTTCGACACCTAAGATAAAAAACATACATACTTACATCAGTCATAAGGCAAACAGGGTCAATGGGCTTTTTTTGTTTTAATCTACTCGTTCTTACTCACAAGCACTGACTAGAAATAAAAAACATTGTCGGTCTTGCAAAGAAATTTTTAATGAACTGTATGGTTATGATGTTATATTTGAACAAAATTAATTATAATTAATTATTGAACTATTATTTTCTTTTTTTTTCGGAAGTTATTATTATCCGGCTTAAGTTCAATAATTGAATTAATGAAAATTCAAATTACATTAATTCATGCTTACCATATTAATAAAAACGAAGATAGAGACACTCATATTCTATTTCGTCATAAAATTTGGTTAAATAGCTGATATTGCCTTAATACTAATATCCACGATCAAACGTGGTAAAAGTGAACAGCAGCTTTCGAAATTAGTAGTACTAGTCCGTTCTACTAGTCTGATTAGATATTCTAATATTCCACTCTTAAAAATAATTTGAATTTACATTAATTCAATTATTGAACTTAAGCCGAATAATAATAACTTCAGACTTTAACCTATTTCAGTTCGAATAATAATTACGTACAAATATTTTCTTTATTTTTTAAGGTTAGCAATTAGTATTAAAAACAAACATCAGTTTATGGCTGATTCTCATTCTAAACGTACATTTTGTGTAATTTTTTTACCAAGGTAACTACCCTGCGGGAAATGTTGTACCAATTGTCTTGAACGTACTTGTCCTATGACTCGTCAAATGGGAATGGTACGAAATGTGGTGGCCGGTGAAAAGAATCATATCACAACATTACACAAAACTAGAAAAAAAATGTTAGGAGAAACCCTCATTGTACAAGCAGATTTTTTCCAAACTGAAAATATTTATTTAAAGTACAGTAATTCAGCTAGTGTTAAAGAACCCATCACAGGACAAGTAGCCTAAGTTTGGGTCTAGAACCTATCACTGAATAACTAAATTATGTCAATTGACCCCCTCCAATGACAACGGCATGTAAAAGTTACCGGTCCCTTTCATATAAAGTTCCGGAACTCGAACCGATTGCTAGTCCTTGGGAACCAGTCACGTGACCTGTCTTGTGACTGGTTCTTTTCCCTATAGGTTAATATGTATATTAAAAAAAATGTACTGCCCCCTCAAATTGTTCCTTTTTACGCCAATAGTGAAATTCCATAATCTTAGACTGATTGCCCTAGGTTAAGGCGTGGCACATGCCCACTAAAGTGACTAAAACTGGTGTATATGGACACAAGAGCTAGTGAAAAAATTTATTAATTAGGATATGACGAAAGCCAAATTGTTGGATCTAAGCTGCCTTCCAATGGACAAGTTTTGAAAGTTTTGTTTCATAACATGCGCAAAGTGAAATTGGATCTTCGTTCAAGTGCATATCTGGTTGTCAAGGAGGCCGAAATTTTTTGGAATAAAGCCCGTATTCCATTTCGTCAAATTGATAGAAGTGTTCAAAAAGTTTAAGCTTTATATCACCAATGGAAAAATCTGCAAAAAACGTGCAAACGCAGCACACCACATTAAAAAAGACGAGAAGATGAATTTATTAAAAATAGGAAAGCTTATTTGACATTGCGCACGGATATGCGTTAGATTTAATTAAAATAGAACAAGATAAAGAGTTTTTGAAGAATCAACGTAAAGAAGGTAGACCTGGTGGAATGCGATCATTCATTATTTGAAAAAGAAAAGCGAAGAAATATTCTTATTGAGAAAGAGGTAATGCGAAAAGAAAAGCAGGGCGAAGAACAATTCCAAGTATTCCTGACAGCAAATGATTTGAGTGATAATACAGAAGAACTAATTGATGAATACGATAGTGATGAAAATACTGATCAACTGCTAACTGTAACTCTCAACAAAAAAACAGAAAACGAGGAGTGAAACATTTTATCACTTCCAAGCTTGTTGCGACCTTAGACAAGGCCAAGGTAAGTAAAAGGGATGCAGTACGTATTCTGATAGCTGCGGCTGAAGCATTGGAACATGATATGAGTGCAGTAGTAATCAGTAAGACATCGATTCAGCTTTGTCGTAAACAATTTCGTTCGGAAACTGCTGCAAATCTGATGATGGATTTTTAAAACAAAGATATTAATCAAATTATGGTACATTGGGATGGAAAAATTTTACCATCGATCACAGGAAATGCAAAAGTGGACAGATTACCAGTTGTGATAACTACAAATGGCATTGAACATCTACTTGGAGTACCTGCCCTGTCAGCTGGTACTGGAAAAGAACAGACAGACGCCATACTCAAACTATTAAATGAATGGAATCTAACAGAAAAGGTATTTAAAAAACAATTTCTTATAACAGTAAATATAAAGAACAATCTTTCCAAACAAGGTACAAGCTTTATGTTTTGATACTACAACGACAAATACAGGTAGATTACAAGGTACTTGTATTTTATTAGAACAACACCTCAATAGAGAATTGTTATATCTCGCTTGTCGTCATCACATATATGAACTCTTGCTGAAAAGTGCTTTCGTGAAATATGATTTAAAAATTAGGTGGACCATCATTAGATATTTTCCAGCGTTTTAAAAAAAATTGGCCCAAAATCAATCAACAAAAAGTGGAATGGCGGATAAAAAAATAAAACTTGCCCTTAACAAAACTGAACAAGACCAATTAGCTCAATTTGCTCATAACTAAGTCACTATACAACATCCCAGCGCAGACTACAAGGAGTTATTGGAATTGAGTCTTATATTTCTTGCTCGAAACACAGAGCCTGTAAGGTTTAAATTACCTGGAGCGATGCATCATGCCCGATGGATGGTTAAAGCGATATATACCCTTAAGATTTTTCTTTTCCGCCACCAATTCTCAATGTCATCAGATGAGGCAAATGCTATACAAGATATAAGTGTGTTAATTTTGAAAATTTATTTGAGACCGTGGATTGAAGCGCCAATTGCCGCGAAAGCACCCTTAAATGATTTAGAGTTTATTAAAAATATTATTAAATTCAATGAATTGAATGAAATAATAAGCAATGAAGTAACGAGCAAGTTTTCGAATCACTTGTGGTACCTGACACCAGAAGCAGCAGGTCTTTCATTTTTTGATAATGCTGTAGACGTTGGAGAAAAGAGAAAAATGGTTGAAAATCTCAAAGAAGAACAAAATAATGAGCATAAAAAAATAGTAACCAACATGAATGAATTAAACCAAAAAAAAAATTTTCAGATTTTGTTAATAAAAAACATTGAGCTTTTTCGAAAGATTTAATATTGAAACTAACTTTGTAAAACTTGACCCTTCCAAGTGGCACAATGAATCCGAATTTCAAAAGGGAATGAATATTGTACAAAACTTACATGTTGTTAATGATACTGCATAGCGTTTTGTAAAACTAATGGAAGAATATAATGCAGCTTTAACAAAAAACGAAGAAGAGAAACAATATATCTGGTTATAGGAAAAAGTACGGTAGCATTAATAAATCAGACCCTTGCGATTAAGTTTATATGTTTATCAAGAATAGTAATCATTAAACGTAAGTTAATTTCAATAAAATAATATATTGCAAACATAAACGAAACATTTTACTTATATTTTCGTGCCTTGTCTCTTGAAAAGTCCATATAAACCAGTTTTAGCCACTTTAGTGGGCATGTGTCACGCCTTAACCTAGTGCAATCAGTGTAAGATTTTCAAATTTCACTATTGGCGTAAAAAGGAACAATTTGAGGGGGCGGTACACTTTTTTGCAAAAAAAAAACAATCCCATAAATAAAATTCGGTCTAATGTATATACATGAGAAGGTAAGATTCATATTATATTTTTCGACTTATTCAATGGATGCTGAAATAACATTATATTTTTCGATTTTTTAGCATTCTTGCTTCTCGAGCGTTGCATTGTTTTCGCAGGAATGATTTTTGGGAAAAAATACACAAAAAAAAATTTGTATAGTGTTTGAAAGCACTCTACATCTACTCTCTAAAAACAAAAAAATATAATAATCATAGGACAAAATTAAAAGCTATGACCAATTTATCAATTTTGACTTGGCTTCACATGGAAAAATAAAAAATTTGTATGTTCTAATAATTCTTTACAAACATTTTTACATAAGCAAAAGGTTGGTTAAGTCTTCTTTCAAGTAAGACTTCCCTGCGGAAAATGTTGTACCGATTGCCTTGAACATACTTTTCTTATGACTGGTGAAAATAGGAACGGTACGAAGTGTTCCTGAGTGGTGACCGGTGAAAAGAATCATATCACAACATATCACAAAACTAGATCAAAAATTTTAGGAAAACGCCTCATTGCACAAGCATATTTTTTCCAATTAAAAAATATTTGTTCAAAGTACAGTAATTCAGCTAGTGTTAAAAAATCCATCACAGGACAAGTAACCTTAGTTTGGGTCTAGAACGTATCACAGAGTATCTTAATTATGTCAATTGAACCCCTCCAATGACAACGCTATGTAAAAGTTACCGGTCCCTTTCATATAAAGTTCCGGAGCTCGAGCCGGTTGCTAGTCCTTGGGAACCAGTCACGTGACAAAATCGGCCTCAATGGCAAAAGTTATGTTAATTACGACCTACCTTGAAAGTATAACAGCCGAAAATGCGAGAGAAGCAAATTTATTTCAAGGAAAACCAGAAATTTGTAAACAGTTAGTGTTCTTTATATCGCCTCTACCCTTCAGCTGCTGTTAAGTTTTTTTTTGTAACATACTAAAATTTGTATATAAATTATATTTAAAATTTTTTTTACGTAACGCTCAATACATTCTTATTAAAATATAATGTTTTTTTCAGAACATAAACTTTATTTTGAAGTCAATGCAATTCAAATGTATAATCTTCGATGTATTTTTAAGTAACCTCCTTAGGTATTTTCTAAAAATTGTCAATTATATTAAAAGAATATGGATAACACTCAATACATTTTTTGGATACAACCGATGATTGATTGATGAAACGTTTTGCAATATAAAACTATTTGACAACGTTCACATAACTTTTAAATATTTAGAAGTACAAACCTATTTTAGTGTATGTTGTTAAAGCAATTTTAATAATTAATTTTAATAATTAATATAACTTCTTTAATGATTTGCTATGAAATTCGTAAATTTTCAAGTTAAATGCTCTTTATGTGGATGTGATAACATATTTATAGTGTATACATGAATTAGTGCCGGACGTCTATTTACATATGAATCGGTTGGTCCTGAAAGGCCGTCGTCACCTTTTTACCAATGACCTTTTATCATAAAATCGATGTCATGTGTTGATTCTTCGCTTGGTTATGAAAGATGTTTCAAAAAGACTTTCATATAATGTCCCCTGTCTTGAATAAAAAAACATAAATATTAAAGGTCATGATCCAGATCACGAGCGGTCATAACAACACCCAACGTACAATGATATGATAATATGGAGCGATATTATCTTTCGGCGCCCTTAGGACGATGCTTTCACTTCACGTTAATTAGACACAGTCCTACTTAATATTAATATCTATCACTCTACAAAAATTCAAACTTGAATTGTTGTCCTTAATCACTGTATGCATTATAAAGCCAAAATTTTAAGTATGAAATGCATTGAAACAAAAACCTTTGAAGCTGAATTATTTAAAATTTTGCTTTTAGTGGCCTCTCCTCTCGCTCTATGAAATGAAATTTCTTTTAGTGTTTGTTAACTTTCTTTATCCCGTTTGCTTCTTATCACTACCAATAAGCAAATAAAAAAAGACTCATAAAGAAAATCTCATGAAATATTTCAACGTGTAAATTTAGTCCAAGCTTAGGTTTTTGGGAATTAACACCTATCGCTGGTCATATGTTGACAACAGTGTTTAAAAAACTACAATACCGAAACATTTTTTTACTATTGCTAGAACTAGTACTCCAAACAATTACAAGTAGGGGCAGAGGATCATATTTATCTTATTTTGTAGCATTACCTTTTTTAAAACTGCTACGATAAGTACTTGTGCCATGTTATTGTTTCAATGGTGTGTAAATGGTTCATTTATGTTTAATTAGTTGCAGATTTTAATGTTTGATTACTTCTGCTGCTACCAAAATGTTATTTTATGATACTTCAATCTTGTTCTAAAACTACCTCAATGTTATTAAACTACTACCTAAATGTTATTCTAGCGCTACTTCATATAGTAGGTTATCTGCTCCTTCTATTTTTAAGAATTCAAATACTTTTACTGCTAATAAAATTTAAAGGTAGCGAGAGCAATAAAAAATTATTTACTAGGCTACTTACTACAATGTTTTGTTTTTGCGCCACTAGGTACTGTTAGTAATAGTAAATGAACGGCTACAAGTTTTTAACATTTCTATCTGCAAAAAAATTCCTTTCACTTGAGTTCTACTTTGGTTATATTTTGTGTCAGAATAGTTGAGTTTCATCGCAAGGAAGTTAGAAATACCCTTTTTTGAGTTCCTTTAGTTTTGGCCCTATAACTTTTATATTCGCAAAGAACTTTTTCAATTTTTATATGACACAAAAACTAGATATACTGATAATCATATTGTCGGCAAAACAAAGTTTGTATCCATCAGGTAGTTCATGAGATATAAGAAAAACTATTTATATTTTTATTTTTTTTTGCAATGATATACCACGAAGTATTGGTAATATTAAAAAAAAATTAATTAAAAGTAGAAATGTTTTTATAAATATGTATTGTAATCAATATTATCTGGTGTAAGATTTGCGAAAGAAAAAAGTCGAATTAAGCTTAAAACTAAGAACTCGTTTAGAAAAATATGCATTAAAAATAAATACACCATTCAACCAACACTGAAACTAACTTTTCATCATGTCCATATGATTGGCCACACTAAAATAATTTCTGTATTATTAGAATTTTTGCACTTTAATTTTTTTAATATAAATATCAGTTATATTGTTAAAAAGGAATGAACTGCAATTTTAAGTTGTTTTTCATATATCTCAGGAACTACCTAATGGATTTAAATTTTTTTTCCAACAATATGTTCGTTAGTATAACCAGCTTTTATGTGGTATGCCACTTGCAAAAGTTCTGTGTGAATGTAAAACTTATTGCGACAAAACTCAAACATAACTGAAAAATGGATGAAAATCACTTATTCTGACTCAAACCATAAGCAAAATTATGCTAAAAAAAAGAAAATCTTGTTTCCGATACGAATGCGCAAAAATATTTTATGAATTGAGGTCCAATTTTAACGAATTTACAAAACAATTAAAATTTTTTTCAATTTTTTTTTTTAAATTTTCTAAAAAATTTTTGCGATTCAACTCACAATCTGCACGTGCTAAAACTTTTCTAATTTCAGATGCTTCGTAAGGAACCTTAAGATATTTCCCATCACGTAGAGCCATGTTAGCTAAATTCTTTTTCCCTCAATTTGTCGAGTAGTGTTATAATCCATATTTATTTCAATTGCTATAAAGTAAAAATAAAACAATAATTAAAGTAAACAGTAACATTTTTTACTAAAACACCTGAAAACTAAAACCAAACATGGTCACTTGGTACTGTTTTGTATGGCGTATGGCGACTTTCGTTCGACGCCGTTATTGTGTGTATTTTCATATACACAAATATGATTTATTTTTGGCGACCAATATTCGCGAAATTCGTCGTTCGTTCCAGTTGTGCTAGGACCAATAGGCGTATTACACTTTATGCTCAATTTTTTCACATTGACTATATATGTTTAATATGAAAAGTAAATTTTTTAAGTCATTACAGTATTAAAGCAAGAAATGGGTTACAATTTTATTTAAAATTTAAAAATGTTTACTTACCAACACTTACTAAATTTATATCTAAAATCCTTTAATAACCAGAAATTAAATTTTTATGACTGAAGGAAAATATGGTGTGCTTCCATTGTTTAAACATCTTTCTATTTTGCTTACACAAATTTGCTTTATATTCAAGATTTTAATGTTATTTAAACATACTTTGTATAAAAATAAACTCTTTCAACAGCTGATTTGTGTTTTTGCGAAAAATTAGACAAATTATTGTTTCTCAAATAGTTTTAACATATTTGACAATAAGCTGATAGGCCCATATGATTCCACTTTTCCGTGCTTAGGTATAATGGTGTTTAAAAACATCTTCCATTCCGCAAGATATAATTCTATTCGTAAGACAGCATTTAAAATGAGTAGAATTTTCCTTTTTACTATAAGGGGTAGCTCTAGAAGTATTTTATTACTGACTTTATCAGCACCTGGGGCTTTATTCGAATTTAAGTCAGCGATAGCATTTTCAATTTTCCGAATGTTAAATCTCATAGGAACGGCAGTTTCAGCGACAACAAAAGCAGCGGCGTAGCTCAACTATATCAGATGGTATTTTTGGAGTGAATACCTTTTTCAAGTGCTTAAAAAACAGTGTACCTTTTTCAGCATAAGTTCTTGCCCAGTCTCTATTCGAACATCGTAGTGGATGTTTACACATAACCGGTCTTTTAAGCACTCGCCATAACGAATAATCCGTTTGTTGTGTTGCGTCGACTTCATGCAGGAACTTTTTCAAAGATGCGTTTTTTTTTTGAGTTCTAATAATATTTTAAGCTACTTGGTGCATTCCTTCGGCATAATTTTTTAACTGCTGGGATCTGTAGCGTTAGCATTCCTTTCGAACTCTTCTTTTTTCGGACAATAGCCGTTGCACATTTTCAGATTAAATTTTGTTAAATTTCACCTGTATAATGGTAGAAGAAGCATTTTCAGCAGCTTGCTTAATGTTTGCCTCTAGCTCTGTAATAGAGACGTCTATATCTTCAGGCGTTCTAGCCGCTAATTGTCTGTGCAATGGGCACTTAAATATTTTTTTATATTTAAGCCAATTAATTGGTGCGTGCATTAAGTTGCAACTGGGCGAGGTTGTTAAGAGTGAGTATATATGTTGTAATAGTAGTGGGTGAGTGGTCTGAATATATATCTAAGGAAGCTTTAACTTTAATTATTTCGCTGGGAAGTCCTTTTACTAGTCCGAAATCAATAACATCAGGAATTTTTTTGATCTATTGGCCAATAAATGGGCTGACCACTGAAATAACATTCAACTGACATATACGCCTTTGTGTGTTACTTTTCTTTAGAAAAAAATATATTAAAAACTTCATTCAATTCATTAAACTGTTTCTTTGAACTAATAAAATAGTTTCATTCCATTTATGACAAAGACTGCTTGATATGTACATAGACAGGGCAGCCCTGTAGTTGGCAGTGTGGTTTTCATTAACACTTTTTAATTTTTGAACCATCCTTTGGCTTGTCACAATTGGCAGTGCTGTGTAGCTCCCCACAGACGACACAAACGGTACGCAGCTTGCAATATGTTTTGCTGTGGCCATATTCTTGATAATTCAAGCATTGGATAGGCCCAGCTCGTTTATGTGCTTCCTCTACGGTAACTCTTCGATGCAGCAAAAATCTTATATTATATATAGGGTGAATTTTTTTTTTTTAATTTCAGTTCACCTGGTTCTAGTTCCACCCTAAATAGTGGTTGGCGGACTCTTTCTCTATTTTTGATGTTTGTAACGTATTTCACTTTTATATATATACATATGAATCAATACCTTTTATCACTAGATGGAGGCCTTTTGCACTTTTTAGTTGGTGGGTGTAAAAATTTTTGTTTTGTGTTTCAAATTCCGAAACTACTGTGCGGTATTGATTTTTTCATTAACTTGAATTTTTGTCTTATCAATCACGTCGAGTTTTATAGGGATGACGTAAAATTCCTCCATTAATTGTATTAGCTTTTGAGTTTTCTCCCTTAGGTAAATTGGGGGTGGCTTACTGGACCTGGCAGTAGTGATTTCATCTTCATCGTTTTGCAGAATCGAAAAGCGATTTTCGAAAGGCACCTCACTAGATTTGCCAACTTTAGGCATTTTCGCCAATGGAGCGAGGTTAGTCGATTTGGGACTTCTTTTCCTTTTCTCATTTATAAGTTGTATACAGTTGTATAAAAGCTTGTTGTTTTTTTACGTTGTTGTTTTTCTTTTTAATAGGCACACAGTGGAATACTACTAACACATACTCATAAGCACTAATACTAAATTAAAAACTCATTTCTCTCGATGGCCAGCACTGTTCTAGGCTTATATTGTTGGCACTTGTTCTTTGCTGTGAAGCTGATTTCAAAAAATATTTTATTTTTATATCGGTGTATGTCATTGGTATTGAATTTGAGCGTTCATGATGAAATACTTTTGACTCCAAGTGAAAATTTTTGTTTACAACTTTTATACTTTCGGTAGCAACAACAGTAACAGAGGAATTTCTGATGTTTGCTGCTTATGTTGTTATAGTTTTATTCCTAGAGCCACTCATATAAACTGATTGTCTTTGTGTTTGTTGTGTACATACTTGTTTATAGGTTTATGATTTATTTTACAAAAGCAAAAGGAGAAACAAATATAAAATATTAAACAAACGGAGTTTGTTAATACTTTATTGTTGCGAATATTTGTTTTTTTATATTATATACATATTTATATATTGTTTACATTTATTTTGTTGCCTGATCCAAGGAAAATTAAACCGTGCGTTTACTTCAAGCGAACTCAAAATGTTGTGAAATTCTCTTTTAATTCGATTCTAAAGCACAGTAACACCCAAAAATAAAATTGTCCAGGAAACGAATAAAAAATTATTTTTATAGAAGTACTAGCTAACACCCGTCTGCTTCGCTACACAATATCTCATTTGCGATAAAAAGAAAACTATTAAATTTAATTCTTTTTATTATGAATGAAATTTATTTGTTGATGGTTAAGCATAGTCTATATGCATTCCATTGCTGTTTTACCAAATCGTCAGTAAAATTTAACCACACTTTTGAACAGTTACAAACCCCTTGTCTTATCTAAAGACTTTCAAAAACCATTTGAGAATTTACAAATAAATGATTTTCAGAAATTAGTATAGTAGGTTTTGAAACCAATACAAAACTCAACAAATAATTTGTATTCGATATGATTCTATTTTATTTTACTACACCTCTATACAATTAGAAATCCAATGCTTAACCATCAACAAATAAATTTCATTTGAAATAAAATTGTGACAACATGTCAAATAATAAATTTCTTAAAGGTTAAATTTGAATTTAACTTTTCATTTTGCCTTATAAATTATTATATTGTTATTCAATGGACTTCTAATTGTATAAAGGTGTAGAAAAAAATATAGATTCATATCAAACACAAATTATTTGTTGGGCTTTGTATAGGTTTCAAAGCTTACTATGCTAATTTTTGCAAATCATTTGTAAAATTCTCAAATGGATTTTGAACGACAGTACGTAATGGTTTGTAACTGTTTAAAAGTGTGGTTGTTGAAGTCTACTGACGATTGGGTAAAGCACCAATTAAATGCATATACAGTCTATATCGGTTATATGCATTTAAAATTTTGCACGACTTTTGTGCTTATAAGTGAGAAATGCATTAATAAAAACTCGCTTATATGCATCGACAGATCCTACAAAAAAAAATTCGCTTATATGCTTCAGTGGTGCATTTATAAAAAAACTACAATGATTAACCAAATCCAAATTTTTTTTAAAGGCCAGTACGCAGTTATGCCTAAATTTTAAGCTCGAAATTTTTTAATCTCTTAATATTTCAGGAATGATCCTCCAAACTTTAAAATACATCTATATATATAAAAAGAAGTGTACACTTTGATGTCAGCACTAACTGTGGAAACGGGTCGAGCGATTTCAACCAAAATTTATGGGTTGGTTGGAGATGGTCTGTAGATGGATATGGCATTTAGATTTTTCTATATATTCCCATACAAATATCAACAAAATTATCTCCGTAAAATCGGTAACTTTATTTCTTCGAATCTAAGTAAGGTAGACATAAAATTCCAAAATCATTATAACAAGATAGAATAATAAGCGGACAGGTGCTTGGTACTTTCATGAAATTTGTACATTTAGGGGCCGAAAAAGGGTAAAACTATAATTTTTATACTTTTTTGATAACCCTTTATCTCCTAAACTAATGAAGATATGCATTAAATTTTAAATGCATTCTTCTCTGCTTACGAAGCCCTCAAACACATTTTTTGAAATTCGTATACATAAAGGGTAAAATTGTTAGCTCTTTTTGGTACATTTTTCCATACAACTCTTTTTTATGCCCATTGATATACATACTGAATGCATATGATTGTATATATTCACTAAAAAGGTATTTTTGAAAATTTAAATTCTAAGGGGATTAAAAGGGATAAAAACGGGTAAAATTATATCTCCGAATGTAAGTAAGGTAGACATAAAATTCCAAAAGCATCATGATAAGATATAAAAGTGAGCGGACAGATGTTTGGTAGGTTTAAAAATTTTTACATTTATGGGCCGAAAAATGGTAAAAATATAATTTTGGTAATTTTTTTGTTAACTTTTTATCTTCTAATGTAATCAAGATATACATTAAATTTTAAATGCATTCATCTCTCCTTACGAAGCCCCCAAACACATTTTGGTATTTTTGAAATTCGACTAATAACGGGTAAAATTGGTAGCCCTTTTTGGTATTTTTTTCCATAAAACTATTTTCCATTCATATTGCTATGCATACTGAATGAACATATTTGTATATATGGGCTAAGAAGAGATTTTTGAAAACTTAAATTTGAAGGGTATTAAAAGGGGTACAAACGGGTGAAATCGCTAATCTTATATTTCCGAATCTAAGTAAGGTAGACATAAAATTTCAAAAGCATCGTAATAAGATAGATAACTGAGCGGTAAGGTCTTTGGTACTTTTTTGAAATTTGTACATATACGCACTTTTTTGTTAAGCCGTTTATCTCGTAATATAACAAAGATATAAATGAAATTTAAAATTTTTTCTTCTCCCCTTTAGAATCCCTCAAATGCACTTGGTAATTTTTTGATGTTTGCATATATAATGCGTAAAATTAGGAGCTCTTTTTGGTACTTTTTTTCCTGCACAACTATTTGTTATGTATTTTGAATGTTTATTTTGAATAGAAAACTATTTTTGTACGCAGGTTTCTATTACGATTCACGAGTCCACTAAGAGGGATTTTAAGAAATTCAGAAGCTAAGGGTCAAAAAGGTGTAAAACGGGTAAATTCGGTAACCTTTTATCTTCGGATCTAACTAAGGTAGATGCCAAATATCAAAAGCATCATTATAAGAACAAAAAAAAAAAAAACAAGCGGACAGGTTGTTGATACTTTTTTGAAATTTGTATATCTAGTGGCCGAAAAGGGGTTAAAATCACAAAAAAACCACAGAGTTCGTCCGAAAAACCCTTAAACCAAAACATTAAAAAAGGCGCTAAATATAAACGAAAATCGCCAATAGACAAAAAGGGATGTATGTATAAATTATTCGTACGGAATAGAGGGCTGCAAGGTGTACTCAAATGTATTCGTAGAATGTACTCGTATGAATTTCGTGTGTACATAGATCAAGGTTCTTATGTATATACTTATGTATACATGCATGTATATGTGTGTACATACATGCCACGACCAAATATACATAGATACATATATACACACATATATAAAAAAAACATACATGCATACACACACAAAAATACATACGAGTACTTTCGAGTATATTCGTGCAGCCCTCTAGTACGGAAGCCTTGGTGTACGAGTCGAAGTCGCACTTAACTGAATTAGTTTCTATACAATGATATATGGAATGAATATTTTTTATTGGAAAAATAATTATGTATTAATTTTCCTATATCTTCACAACAATGCGGTATCGAAGTACACCGGATAAAGCTGGAATAATTATAAATTACTTTGTACCGGGCTTGTAAGCTTCCCTCTCGCGTATACCACTAGGCTTTTGTTGAAAAGCGCCATTTGGCGCTTTGGTGATTCTGCAGATATAGGAAAATAAATAATTGCTTTGTATGGAGGATATCCCTTTACCCCCTACTATACCTCCAATATATTGCAGGAAATTGCTGGTTGTTCAATTTAAAACCCTTACTATTATACATATGCAGATATAGGAAAATGAATAATTATTTTTTATGTTGGGTACCCGTCTCCCTATCCTATACCGCCAATATTCTGTTGGATTTTTTCTTTTTTCTAAAAGTTACCTGCATTAGATTTAGAGAGCTTCACTATTGTAGTTCTGTAGATATAGAAAACTTAATAATTACTTTTTATCGGCGGTACCCGCCTCTCCCTCCTATACCACCAATATTTTGTAGGAATTTTCACTTTATTCTAAGAGCTACCCACATTAAATTTAAAGAGCTTCACTATTGTAGTTTTGCAGATATACTAAAATTAATAATTACTTTGGATGATGCTACCCGTTTTCTCAAAGGTTTCCTCTAAATGTTACCCACATTAAATTTAGAGAGGCTCACTGTTGTAGCTCTGCAGATATAGGAAAATCAATAACTACTTTGTCTGGGAGGTACCCGTCTTCTCTCCATTACCGCCAAGATTTTGTTCGATTTTGCATGATCGGTCTTACTGTTCTGGCTTCCTATAAGGAAAACTACAAAAAAACTGTTTACAGCACCACCTGTAAAGTCTTTCGACTTAATAGCGAAACGGTAAATGTTTGAAACGAAAGCGCCCCACACACTTGCAATATAAATGTGCAATTTGTTTTATTGTACAATAATATCGCCAATGTGCATGTTATATTAGAAGGTTACGCAATATATTGGCTAAAATCCAACGGCTTTTGATTATTATTGCACAATAAAGATAATTGTGTAATGTGTTGGCAACATTTCTCAGTATTATGTTTACTATGTACAATAACATATTGTATAATGGATAGGGCGCTTAAGAGATGACGCCAAATATGGATGGAATAGCATTATAGAGATATTCTAGGCTCTATTTTTTGATACGTTGTTATTATATTTTAATTTATTTTTATTAAAAAACTATAATTTGTCTTTAAAAATGTTTTTTTAATTATTATGTTATGAGTTTAGTCGAACTGTATGGTTTTATATCCAAAGAAATTTAATTAAAAGTAGTTAATATTAATAACTATCAAATGAAATACAGCTCTAAGACTAGCAGTATGAATTGATTAAAAGTAGAGGATATTCAACTTTTGACTGCAAACCACCGACTTTAGTTGAGTAAATAAAAATATAATTTAATTAAAAAATTAAATTAAAACCGAACTCAAATAATTATATTTCATTGCTTTTTTATTTCGTAAGGGGTGCATATTTCAAATATACGATATATTTACCCGAAATAACACACACATTTTCGGGACTGTGCATAAAACATCTTTTATACGTAACCATTGCATTAAGAATTTGTAAATTGAAAAATGTGATTTTTTTTGGGCTATATTTATTTATTGTATCTTCAATAAAATTGAACTAACAATAAGTAATCAAATCTTAACTCTAAAATTTTAATTTTTAAGTCCAGCCAATGCCAGACAAATATAGTTGTTTCAGACAAAAATATTTGTGTTCGGCTGAGAGCAAGAGTGTCCCTCCTTCTCAGCCGAGTGTGGCCTCTAAAGTTAATGATGTTTCCGGCTAGGGAATTTGGGTGCAACTCAAGTTTTTTTATGTATCTTGTCACGTGTTTAGAAAACACGGTCTTAACCAGCGGCACATCTAGATGTTCATGAATACGCTTATTTCTGACATACCATGGGGCTGCTGTAATCGCACAGAGTATTTTATTTTGTTGCCTTTGAATTTTTTCTACATTTGATGCCGAGGCAGTGCCCCATAACAGGATTCCGTAGGACGATATTGGTTTTAGAATGAATTTGTATAGAAGATGTTTACAGTCTAGTCTTAGAGTAGAGTTCCTTCCAATGATCCAATTCATTTTAGCTGCTTTTAATTTCTTTTGGGTCACCTTTTCATTTATTTGGGACTTCCATGTTAGACGATGATCAAGATGAACAACGAGATATTTTACTTCACTGTGTTGAGGTATACTTTGGTTATTTATTTGTATAGGTGGGTGGGTGGGTTTGTCTGTACCATGTAAAAGTAATGTCTAGACAGTTTTGTACGTTAATTTTTATCCGCCATTGTTTAGCCAGAAAAAGTTGCAAATAATGCAAAAGCTAAATGTCACTATATCTTTAAAGCTAGAGCTGCCAGGGAAAAACTAATGACTCCATCGTAATCAGGAGATAAAAATACATAAGGATCAGATATTTTTATTTAAACAACAGAACCACTGTTCCGCTGTGTAATATGCAAAACACAAATATTTATTTACAAAACGACATAAGATGTCAAAAAGGCGTTAAAAAAACAATTGTCTGAACATTAATTTTTGTTTCAGTTGACAGAAAAATATTGCCGGCAATTGTCAAATTCCATATAGGAAATTATACTAATTTGTTAGTGACTATTTTTTAAATGAAGCTTGACAATTGCAGCAATAGGAATTGCTACTTGGAGACGTATGGTAATCGATATGACATTCCTGTATTAGCCAAAAATTTTGGTGATTATTCACTTCTACTGCGTACCACCACCAAACGGAAAATTGCCTGAAATTTTTTCAAAAAAATTCAAGTTTGTTATTTTACGCGTACTTCTTATTAAATTGAGAGAGAAATTTTTGTTTCCTGTTGAAAAATTGGTGCACAAATTTAAATTTTTTGAAATATACTTGATATATACCGTGCATTTATGGGTCTTTTTTTAATACATTTTGAAAATATTTACATTTCCTTTTAAGTGCATAAAGGCGAAGAATGCATATAAGCGAAATGAAAATACAAAAAATATTTATGGTTTTTTAACTGCAGTAGAAAATTGCTCATGTTGGGATGCATATAAACGTTAAATGCAAATAACCGACGTGCATATAATCGACAATGCTTTACCACCAACAAATAAGTTTCATTTAAATTAAAATTATGACAATATGTCAAATACAAATTTTTTAAATCTTTTTATTATGTTTATTTTAAATTATTTCTTTTAAACTATTCTAATAGAATAAAATCTTAAAGTGTTTTCAAGATATCTTAAAGTAATATATTGCTTCTATATGGGAAGTGTCTCGCAACTTGCGATATTGAAAAATTAATTGCCTATTGTTCCTTCTAGACCACCAGCAATACGCTGTTAAAAAAATCTGCAAGATCGATACGCTGGTATTAGTTTTGAAAATATTTCAAAATAAGTATTTGTTGTGTAAATGTTTTTCAGAGACAATGCACAATATCAACAGAATTATCCCTAAAAAATTTTAATGTTCTCCTTATATTAGTTTTTAAAATATCTTTAAATATTTTATGGTGGGTGCCACACCCACATATACAATCATTACAAAAAATAAATAAACAATTTAATCGAAGGTGCCACGACCACTAATATTATTTTGGATATTTTCTTTAGAACATTTCATAAAATCAATGGATTAACTCGTACAAAATCTCAGGTATTTTACTGTATTACTATTACCGTCAGTACTAAACTGTGAAGTACATAGCTTGCAAACATACAAACAAGTATTCTCTTTTATATACTGATTATATGATAATTTCAATATGGATTACGCAAATATAGTATGAACTGAATTTATTTTTCATGAAATCTATATGGAATTATGTGCTGAAGACTTCAGAGGACCTAATAACATAAGAAGTAGATTTTCTTGATATTGTGCATCCAAGAAGTTTGCTAGGCTCTTTACAAAATTAAGATGAAAAATGTTCCTCAATATATTTGTTCTGCATTGCATCAAACTTTTACAAATTTTGAGCAGACATTAACATCAACAGCATGCTAGTGTCTTCATTTTTAATTACTTACATATATCTATGATTTTCCTTTTGTCTAAAACATACTCTGCAATTGATTGCAGCTAGAATATCGTTTTAAATGCTTTTATGTAATCTTTTGTTAACAATTGTTTTCGAATAAACGTATACTTGAATGTGCATAAATATCCTATATAACTTTTTTTGTTCAAAATATCCTTTGTTGCCTTTTGTTTATACACTTGATATGTATGTACTTAGAAATCAATTGTTGAAATTTTATGTGTGCATCAGTCGTAAAAAAGTGATTTTAGGGGTTTTCCAATTTTGAAAACATTCAGTGCAAAAGTGAGTTTTCATTAGTTCAAACGTTTCAGATTTTTTGCACATATTGAACGATATAAATATGGAAGACATGTGGCTTTCAGGCAGGCCAGTATTGCAAGCCGCATAATGTATGTTACATTGATTTGGAGGACCATTCGTGAAATATTAAGCAAATTATATAAAAAGTAGTGTAATTTATTCAAATGCTAAATAACATTATATCTTTAAAACTAAAGCTGCTAGTAGATGAAAACTCATAAGAATCAACTATTTTTATTTACAGCATAACCAACGGTGTGGATCGACAACTCGAGTGGGCCGTTTGAGCGACCCACTAACTATCGACTTGTCGGCCGCCAGGCTTTACGTTGTCACGTAATGCATTTACTCATTGTCAAATTAACATATTGTCACATCAAAAATTTCACAAATAAAACGCTACTTTGAACTACTGACTTACTATACCCTTTACAATGTTCTGCGCTATAGACATTTAATACGTGCGTGTTATTGAGAATGAACTACTGGCTTCGAAACTATAGTCTAAGTAGTTCTTATTCGACCATATGTATACATTGGAACCAGATATTCAGTAGTACTTTTCAGTAATTCTAGTCTACACTTTCAAAACTTTTTATTGGATTTTCACACTATTAAAAGTCCGTTTCGAACAATTGACTAGACAGTTCTTACGGAACCATATGGAGATATTGGAACCAGATATTCAGTACTATATTTCAGTAATTCCTGTATGTTTCAATATTGTATGTGTGTTTCAATATTGTGCATATATGATTTGTTTCTTAAACATTTGTTTATGTGATTTATAAACATATTTTTGTTGCTATTCATTTACATACTAGTTCTTTTCGGCTAAAACTTCTAAAACTAATTTTTATTTAAATTTATTTAATATTATTGTTATTTAACTTTACTTTATTATTATTATTTAATTAATAAAATTGAAAGAATTTATTATTTTACCGGGTGGCCCAGAATTAACGAAGGGGTTTGAATAGTCTATAAATCCATAATCTTAACATGTTTTTCATTTATTTTTTCAGACTTTTGTAAAGAAGATATGGGAAATTGAAACTGGAAAGATTTACTATTGAACAACGATCATAGAGAAAGAGACACAATGACGTTCTTACGGAGCGTTTTCAGCGAACGCATTATTTCAAGAAGCAGTGATTTTATTAGCTGCACTAAACCGCTCTCGAAACGTTTTCTTTGGGTTATTTTAAAAATCGTGCATCCGTAATAAGCCACAGACCATGACCCAACCAAAAATAATAATAGTCGAGGAAAAATTCGAACGATGGCTTTGAAAATCGTGAAAAGTCATGGAAAACCACGAAAATGTCCGGTAGCAGCGCCATTGTTTCCCTCGATGTATGTTCGTTGGTCAGTAGTAAACCTTCACAGTTTTAATTTCCCAAATCTTCTTTACAACAATCTGAAAAAATAAATCAAAGAAATGTAAAAATAATGGAGATATAGACTGTTCAAACCCCTTCGTTAATTTTGGGCCACCCTGTACTTTTTTTATTTGTTGACATCAACAATACAAGTGACTGATTTTGACATTTGTTGTCGCTTGACTTTTCATAGTGGGTACCAAATTTGTATGAAAAATATTACGTTGTCGATCGCTTGCTTTGTCAATCGACTTGTCGTGCTGAACGTTTTTACTGGACCAAAACTCAGCTGTTTGTAGTTGAAAATGCAAGCGAGAGATAGCGGTTGATATCGTGGGTTAGGCTGTTACCGCCGTGTAATCAGAATGTAACGGGTCAATAGTACTATTAATTAAACCCCATATTTTATTAGCTCTTCCCATTATAGTCTGCGTTCGGTCAGTGTTGAAGAAGAATTTGATCCTCTGGGTTTATCGAAGAGCGGCTTCGCTGGCGAAATATTTTTGCATAGTCGGTATTCGGCCGAGCTTAAGGGCTTTCTTCTCTCAGTATATCAAAAAGCGGTTTCGCTGAGTAAAAATTTTTGAATAGCCGCCAATCGGCCGTGCTTAGGGATTTTTCTACGTAGTATATCGAACAGCGATTTCGCTGAGCTAAGATTTTCTGCTTAACTAGGAGAAAATCCTTAAACCCAGCCGAAAGGCCAACTATGCAACAATCTCTAGTCAGCCGAGCCGCTTTTAGATATACTGAGACGAAAAAATCCCTATGCAAAATCTTTTACTGAGCAAAGGAAGAAGTCCATAAGCCCGGCCGAACCCTTGCTATGCAGAGGATCTTTAAAAATAATTGTAAAATTTCTTAAAATTGCGAATTCATTTTTAAATATTTTTATCAATTTTAAAAATAATAATGTCATAAACTCCATAGACATTACACGGTCGCATGTTATAATGTCCAGTGACACTGCTATACAAAAATTTGTATACACTAAAAGGTGTCATAATATCCATGGATGTTATGATACCTTTTGAAGTGACATAATGCCCATGGACGGCATGGAATGTGCAAAAGTCTTATTTTTTCCGCTCCCAGCTCGTTTCAGTTGAGTCGGCTGTAGAATATGCGAAGTGCACAAAAAATAAGTTTCTACAGTGTAAACCTACCAGTCAGTTTGCACTTAAAGGACAAAATTTTCAAAAAGTGCCCCAAAAAAATATAATAAGTCTTAATTTAACTATAACTCTTAAACTATAAGGTTTTAGCGAGTAAGCTGCATAAATTTTTTTCCTCCAGTAAAATTAGAAACCTTTTCTTCATACAAGTTTTTAGCCTACAATGTATGGCATGCTCAAAAGTGTTATTTTTTCCGCATCCAGTTCATTTTTAGTAGAATTTGGGGGAAAAATGCAAAGTGCATACAATTTTTTTTATTTATGCAGTTTAATTTTTGTTTTCCATGTATTTTTCACTTAGTTGACGCGTATTCCCGAATAGCCACCAATAATGGATTTTTTTTTATTTTATTCTATTAATAGGAAAAATCAAAACCGTTCTGAACTATTAAATCCACTCAGTAACATATAAATATAACAACAAAATAACGGATTAGCATATTTTGTTGATCAGATCTAGTTTTTGGTCATTTAGCCATAAAAACTTGAAAATAATTGAAGAAATCTATATTTATTTTTATCAGTAGAAAAAAATTTATTATATGGCGTAGTGTACACGTTTTTATAAGCGTGGAATATTAAGGGAGAGGCACTCAAAGTTCAGTTTTGATATAAGTTTTGATTTTATCCGTCAAAAAAAAAAACTTCTAACGGTCAATCGTGAGCCAAAAATTTGTACTAAGAAAATGTTTCTCATTTTAGAACATAATCACTAACAACTTTCATTTTAAGGGCCATTATTACAACTTGCCAATAACTAAAGGCAGGATTTTGTTGGAGGTATAAACAGTTTTTCTTTATTATAACTATACTTTCAATGAAAGTGAGCGATTAGTTAAAGGCAAGCTCATTCTACCTTGTAGGTGAAATTAAATTTGTAATAATTATAAGCTGTTTACCCGTCCGACAAAATCCTGCCCTTAAATATTGTAAAGTTGTAATAATGGTCCTAAGAGTAAGTTAAGGTAAGTTAAGCTGTATACCTTTTTTAGGGTATTTTTGGGCAATTTTGACGTCTTATATGCAAACGGACTGGTTGTTTTTTTCAAGAGAAACAACACAATCAGGCAAATAATGCCTACCAGTTAATTAATTAATATGTTACCTCCTTTGGAAAAGGGATAGTGTGGAGTGAACAGGTGGTGAAACAGAAGATAAATAGAAAGCTTAATTCATGTACAACTCTGTTATTGCGCGTTTTTTTTTGTATAGCACTATTGTAGCCCCTCTGGTGTCAAGTAGAGGCATTTATTTGTTTAAGCTGTGTAATCATTTATTAGTTCTTTTACTTCGCCGATGGTTGTGCTACAATACCGACCAAGGAGGGTGCTGCGAAGTGCATGTGATATGTGGTCAGTGCTATACCTGCATCACTTTGACAGTCTAACAACAACCAACACAATAACATACCAATGCACGTCATAAAAATTCATGATGTTCTTGGCTTGCCTGAAACTAATCTTGATTTCAAGACCTCAGGGTTTGTAGTCAAGTTGGCTAACCATTCAGCCAACAGCACCCTTCCTTAGAAACTTATTTTTTGTGCACTTCGTATTTTTTCCACTGACTCAATATAAAATGAGTGTAGGGCGGAAAAAATAATACTTTTGCACATATGGGTCATCTAATGGACATTATGACACCTCATGGAGTGACCTGCCCTTATTGGAAAATCCTAAACATTTGTTTAAATTTCATTTAAAATGACTTCAACAAATTGCTTTATACTTCCTAAGAGCAATTAAATTTTAACAAAGTATATGACATTGATTTTAAATTTTAAACAAAAGAAATTATTCCTGAAGTAAGCAAATACAAATGTTTCATACTTAAAACAAGTAAATTTCTCTGGGAGCACTATGCTACAAGAAAAGTGCTAAGGTTTACCACTATATTTTTTTTAATGTGTTATAGTTTCCGAACTGAAAAAACAGTCGAAATTTTTAACTCTATGGAAAATTTTTTTTTAAATATATATTTTTTAAATATGATTTTATCATAACTTATAAAGAGGTAGTCCAGTTTTGTTACAAAAACCACTAAAGAACTTTAAATAAAATTACCTTTAAGCTGTTTTAATATTATTTTTTACATACTTAATGGTTTCGGAATTATTCAGAGGCAATAATGAATAATATATATATATATATATATATATATATATATATATATATATATATATATATATATATATATATATATATATATATATATATATATATATATATATATATATATATATATATATATATATATATATATATATATATATATATATATATATATATATATATATATATATATATATATATATATATATTTTATTTTTTAAAAATGTATAAAGAATTGAAAATTGCAAAGTGTTACCATTTTTATTAACAACTACATTTTAGTAACAACTTATATTACAAATAAAATAAGCTTTATTTCATGAAAACCGATTATTAAATATTGATTTTATTCACAATAAAGTGAAATCAGCTAATTTGTGTGAAAATTGCGAATAATTAATTGTTGTACAATTTATTTTTTAACCCTTATGTGCGCACCTAGGTACCCGGGTACAGTTGCCGTTTTGAAGCAACATTTTTTTATTGAAATTGATAACCTGCTTATCTGAAACTATTTAGTACTTTTGCAGCCGTACAGCAAAATGTTTTTTGTATTTTATGTGAAAGATCTATTTACTCTTAACACCCTTAAATACGCACCAAGGTCCCCGGGTACCTGTACGTGTTTTATATGGGAATTCGGCCATTGTAAGTACATATATTTTTTGTTAGTTGTTTGTAGCTATACATAAATAAATAAGACTATATATAACACATGTTTACAAATTTCGACAAACTTTCGTTCGCTAGAAATGAAAGTTGTTTCTTTAGTTATTTGGCACTCCATTTTTTACCATCAGCTCTAGTTTAGTTGCGTTATGTAAAAACTTACGGCACTTTCACCACATATTGAAGCATAACTTGAAAAGGAATTTTTCTATTCAGTAAAAAAATAAAGCCGAAATTCGACAACAAAATAATCTTGAATCCGTGCAAACATTTCTAAATTTGCTCAGTACTTCCAGAGCTATCATAAAACTTTAACAAAAAAAATGTAATAAGAAATTTGAATATATAGTTTTTAAAAATGCATAAAAATAAAAACACAACAACGAGCTTATTTTTGATTAAGCAGCTTGTACCTGATTTTTTTTCGGTTATAGTTATGTATTTATTTATTGTATCTTCAATAAAATTGAACTAACAATAAGTAATCAAATCTTAACTCTAAAATTTTAATTTTTAAGTCCAGCCAGTGCCAGACAAAAATATTTGTTTCAGTGGTTGGTTGTTTGGTTGTTTACGTCTCTCGTGTTCGGCTGAGAGCAAGAGTGTCCCTCCTTCGCAGCCGAGTGTGGCCTCTAAAGTTAATGATGTTTCGGGCTAGGGGATTTGGGTGCAACTCAAGTCTTTTTATGTAGCTTGTCACGTGTTTAGAAAACACTGTCTTAACCGGCGGCACATCTAGGTCTTTATGAATTCGCTTGTTTCTGACATACCATGGGGCTGCTGTAATCGTACGGAGTATTTTATTTTGTTGCCTTTGAATTTTTTCTACATTTGATGCCGAGGCAGTGCCCCATAACTGGATTCCGTAGGACCATATTGGTTTTAGAATGGAGTTGTATAGAAGAAGTTTACAATTTAGGCTTAGAGTAGAGTTCCTTCCAATGAGCCAATTCATTTGAGCTGCTTTTAACTTCATTTGGGTCACCTTTGCATTTATGTGTGACTTCCATGTTAGACGACGATCAAGATGAACACCGAGATATTTTACTTCCGTGTGTTGAGGTATAGTTTGGTTATTTATTTGTATAGGTGGGCAAGTTTCTTTGCACAATGTAAAAGTAATCTTTAGACATTTTTGTTCGTTAATTTTTATCCGCCATTGTTTTAGCCATTGTTCCAACTGGGGTATATAATCTAGCAAATTGCGGGTGGCTTCTTGATGGCTTTTGTGAACACTTAGAAAAGCTGTATCATCAGCGAATGTTGATATGTGTATGTTACTGCTTACCGGCAAGTCAGAGGCATATATCAGATATAATACAGGACCGAGAATGCTGCCTTGAGGAACTCCGGCTTCAATGAATTGCGGAGGGCTTTGAAAATTACCTTCTTTAACAACAAATTTTCGCTTAGTTAAGTAGCTTTCTAAACGTTTAAGGATGTTTTCGGGTAGGTTTTGCTTCAGTTTATGTATTAAACCTGCGTGCCATACTTTATCAAATGCCTGAGAAACATCGATGAAGAGCGCAGAACAATATTTCTTTTCTTCGAAGGTTTTTCTAACCACGTTCACGAGTCTATGTGTTTGTTCAACCGTACTATGTTGTCTCCTAAAACCGAATTGGTGGTCTGGAATGCATCCAGTACGATTCAGTATGGGTGTTTGCTTACTCATAAGTAGCTTTTCAAATAGTTTTGACATGTTAGACAACAGGGTTATAGGCCTATAGGACTCCACCTTCGTATGATCTTTGCTTGGTTTAGGCATCATGGTAATCAGCGAAACCTTCCATTCTGGGGGATAGCATTTGAGGCGCAAAATACTGTTAAAAATAAATAGAACTATCCGTTTTGCAGTATAGGGTAGCTTTAAGAGCATTTTATTGCTTATTTTATCAGCGCCTGGGGTTTTTTCGAGTTTAAGTCCGCAATATAGTGTTCAATCTCACGAATGTTGAACCTCAAAGTAACATCTGGTATAGCGAGGACTGGTGGCAGCTCAGCTATAGTATCAGACGTATTTGGAGTAAATACTTTCTGCAAGTGGTTTACAAACGGAGTACCTTTTTCAGCGTCAGTTCTTGCCCGTCTCCATTCGAAGCTCGCATTGGAGGCTTATATATATCACTGGTCTTTTGAGGCCTCGGCCTGCTCTCCATAGCGAATAGTCTGTTTGAGGTGTTGCGTCGAGCCCATGCAGAAAGTTTTAAAGAGAAGCGGTTTTTTGATATTCTAGTAGAGTTTTCAGCTGTTTAGTACATTCCTTCAGCCTAGATTTTAGCTGAGGGGATCTGTAGCGTTGCCATTTTCTACGAACTGAGGGGATTTGTAGCTGAATGTATTCCAAAAGCACTGAGACCTTTTATTTTTTTGATATTGGTGCACAGCTTTTGATTCTAATTATAATTCAGTGAGAGAAATGAATTGATAAAAATTAAATTTTCATAGAACGGTTATTTTTGATTTTGTGTTAGCAACTGTTGTATGGAAATAAAATTTTATGAATTCAGTTCTGTCACTAAATTGTGAATAAAATTAAAAGTTGTACACCAGTTTCAATGAAAAACCACTCAATTCTTTTCGAATATATTTAGCTACATGCTCCTGAGCAAAAAACTAGCCCGTTCTTTTATCTTTATTTTGTTATAAAGTTTTAAAAACAAATATTTAAAAAAAAAAATTTTATAAAAAATAATTTTTTTTTCTTAAAGTTTTACGATAGCGATAAACAAATTTTAATTTAAAATCTGCATAACAAGTGTAGTCGGTATCGGCTAAAATTTTTCCGGAACGCGATGTACTGTAAACATGTGTAATCGATGTAAGCGGAGAAATTTATAATCAAATCAGAAAACATTTATGTGCACGAAAAAACACCTTCTATTGCGCTGCAAGATACCTTGGTACCTTTTTGGAAGATACGTGGAAAGCAAGCTTTTCCGCACTGACTATCAAGCTAAAACGTTGTAAAATAGATATGAAATAAGCAACAGATATATATTGTCAATCCCATATATATTTCACAACTAGATATTTATTGCGAAAATCCTTTTTTCTATGTAAATTTCATATAGGTACCCGGGTGCCTTGCAGCGCAATAAAATTTTTTTTTGCTGCGCACATAAGGGCTAAACAACAATAATCTAACAGATGATTCTGCTAAGGTTCGCCAAAAAATATATACGTGTATCGCTGCTTTAAAAGTTTACATCTGGGAGTTAAATTGCCCCCTTTTGCACAAAGACTCGGCATAGTATTCCTTGTAGGCCTTACTTTTAACGTATAACAATTTTGTAGAGCATTTTAACCCTCTATCTATTCAGGCTATGGTTTTTTTGGCCCATAAATAAATAAAGAGCAAACAAATCCCTTTCGGAGGCGATATAGCGGGCTTAATTGTTCCACACAAATATTCCTCCCGGTGTTTTACATAAAAGTGTTGAGCACGTCGTACACCATAAACGCAAGCCCTACACGATAGTATATGCCGAGTCAGTATAAATATGTGCAAAAGGGGAAAATTTTTCTTCCCTATAATAAATCCCAGATATAAACTTTCAAAACCCCGATACACGTATACATTTTTGGTGGCTTCTACCAGAATCAGTTGTTAGAACCTTGCTATTTAAAAAAGATTGATTTTGCTGTACAGTGTAAAAATTCACAATTTTTCAAAAATTAGGTGACTTCAATTTGTTATGAATAAAATCAATATTTATTTATCGACTTTCATTTGTGGTATATATGGCTTTATAATGAGTTAGTAAAAGTGGTAAACTTTTGCCATTTTCGATTTTTATAAATATAAAGATAAATAAAACTTTTCCAATTTTGATTAACAAAAATATATATTTTCTATCATTGCAGTCTGCATAGTTTCGAAACCATTGAGTATATCAAAAACAAAATTTAGAGCGGCTTAAAGGTAATTTTAATCTATGTTTTTTGTGTTTTTTGTAATTAAATTGGACTACCCCTTACTAAATTATGACGATATAGGTGTAGCAGCTTCTTGAAAAATCCCATATTTTTGAGGAAAATTAAAAAAACGTGTTAAAATTTCGACTGTTTTTGTAGTTAGGGGACACATTAAAAATATATAGTGGTGAGCAAAGGTCATGAGAAAAGTTTCATTTTGTTGCATAGTGTATGTAATTTATCGCTTCAAAATATGTATGTTTATTTTATTAAAATTTCTATTGTCTTTTTTAAAATTCATTGATAAATTCTAACACAGTGCAAAAGTGAAAAGATACACGGACTTGACATTATAGGTTCGATTGCACTACCAAAGGGTAGTAAGCCCCTGTACTCAGTTGGACTAAAGCACGCAAATTTGTCAGGTGGGTCCAGACTGTTGGCGGCGCTACTATGCTCCGGTATGCTCCAGCTAGGGCTTGCGATATTAGGGTGGATTGAATTCCGTTTCCGAACGGAATTGAACCCTGTGACATGGACGAATAACTTTTTTTCTTGTCAGTAAATTTTTGCGTTCTAAAGCAAAACTTAAAGACCCCAGTCCAACCTACTAAAAAAACTGCGTATAAAAATTCCCATCAACTCAAAAGTTACGAGTTTTGATACGCGGTAGTCCTTTAGTTTAGTAGGTTTGACTAGCCTTTAATTTGTTTTATAGATCATAAAAATCGACCGAAAGGTTATAGAGGATTTAAAATACACTTTAATTTTTAGTTGAATTGTAGTATGAAAGTGATGTGTTGAAACATCCCTGCGGGAAATTTGTGTCAATTGTTCCAAAAGTACCTGTCCTACGACTTGTGAAAATAGGAATGTACCGTGACCGGTCAAACTAGACCCAATCTCTTAACAGATATAAATGTTCCAAAACTGTGTAAAAAAATATTGTCAACGATTTTTTTGTATTTACAAATACTTATATCCATATCTGCGAAAGTTTTATTTGAATTTTTGTAATGGAATTCTGAATTTAAAAAATTGCATTGTCAGGTGTAAATACAAATATAATTGTATTTATTAAAAACAATATAGTGAAGTTCGGTGTTTAATACAAATAGTCTTGCGGAAGTGCAAATACAAACTATCGTACCTTTTTTTTATCAATATATCAACGAAATGTGCTAGGGTTTAATTAAGGCTCCACTAATTTGCATTTTCACTTTTGCAAGACTATATGCATCAAACACTGAACTCCACTAATTTTCTCCACACTACATTACTTGCAGTTATTTTTTTAGGTTTTGCTAGAATGATATCAGATGACGATTGGTTTGGTTGTCAAAAGAAAAAATCAAATAAAAATTTAATTAAAACATAATTAAATCCAGATGAGTTACAATAAGTGGGAGGGGATTATGTAAACTAAATAAACCCCTACTTTCCTTGGAACTATATCTAAGACCACTTTTATAGAAACTACTACTGGCCCGATTCTATAGATCAGTCTAGTGACCCATCACAAAATGTCTAAAAGGTATCAATTTCTCCCTCCTATGACAAAGCCATGTTAAAGTGATAGGTCCCTTCCATGCAAAGTGTTAGAACTCGAACCAGTCCCTATCGCCCAAGGACTAGTCACGTGACATGTTCTGTGTCAGTTCCCTTCCCCCTAGGGATGTTAAGAAAGATTTTTTTCTGTCTTATTTTCTTGTAACTTTTACAACTAATACTTATTACCATTTTCTTAACCTAACGTTAACAATAAAAAAATAATTTTTGGCCGCCTTCTCAAAATATGGTCCACACTGCGCCGTTTGTTCATTTCTTGAAATGTATATTGTTACTGAGGCACAATCGTATTGAACATGACCAAAAATATATGAATATATGAAACTATTTCGTTTGTAAATTACATGTTCGTCCTTTATTCGCCAGTACTTTGACACATATTTAAACATGCTTTTATACATTCAGCCAGAGGTTTTTCATCGTTTTTATTTTCATAAGAAAAACACAAAAACATATTTGGTTTTTCTTCATTTTTCATACCCAGCAAAATTTTAGCACAGAATTTACCATGTGCTTGTCATTGACGATTCATTGTGATATTAGCACCATTGACTATGTAGTTCTTATTGGACCATATATTTAAGCAATCGTAACGAGTCCCTGTGTTACCGTTGGCTTATTGGACCATAGATTTAAACAATCATGCCGTTACCGTTGGTTTATTTTTTTATTATTGTTGTGATAAACTTTAGTTTAGTAGTGATGCAATTCTTGTATGCGAATTGTTCAGAAAATGTTTATAATCGAATTGAACCGAGTCACGTAACAAGTGTCGATAAACAAAGATATACTAGCGTACTTGGTACTAACGGAGGGATTCTGGTGTCATCCGCAATCAATATTGTTCTCCAACGTTCAGTTTTCATATGTTTGAAAAAATATTTGAAATAATTAATTAATGCGTCATTTGGAAGTAAATGAGCAGCACTGTTCATGAATAAATAACTTCTTTAATATGAATTTAATTACTGCAACTTACTTTGTATTTGCTCGAAAATATATAACCCTAGATTCACGCATCTTATCTCTGTGTAGCATTCATTATATAATTCATTAAATGTCGAAAGAACATAATGTTTGTTTCTTTAAACTATCATGTTTACAATCCGTAAAATTTCGCCCCATATGAAGCACTTAGTCAGCCAGGGATAAAGCAACGATTAATGACATTTATAATATCATAAACAGAGTCATTATTTACATATTTCGCTTTGTATGTAGTTCTCTTTCAAGTTTTTAAAAGAAATTACTTGTGTTTATAAATTGTATGCGTATAGAAATAACACCGCGTGACAGCATTTTTTGGCAGAAACGCTACTATATATCCATTAATCTAGAGAGAAAACATAGTCAAACAGCGTACTTATTTCTTTTTAAAGGACTTAACATTTCAAGAATGTCTATTTTAAATAATTTTTGCAAACTTGGTACGAAATAAAAGGAAAGACTCTGTAGAATTTTATAAAAAAAAAGTTTACTTCAGTTCCCCTGAACAAAAATATACAAAAATGTACTTTTAAATATATATCCTTCGGCATCCTTAAAAGTTTTCATTGACATTTATTTTATATTATATGATATAGGATTAAATTAACTCTATAAGACTTCGAAATTTTATGATTTTATCTCTCTTAGTACAAAAGCTGTGACTGTTTTATTCGCGGCACAAAATTCATTTAATTGTATTTTAATTTATTGCATTTTAATTTTAATAACTTAATTAATTGTATGTAGAAATATTAATGTATAAAAACAACCATTAGTTTTGAATCGAGAGCAATAAAATCGTAAAATGTTAGTGCATTTTAAAGTTTAGTTAGAGTTGATATATATTTTTATATATTTTGCAAAACATTCAAATAAAAATTTTGAAGGAAATACTAGAAAAATTGTTTCCAAGGACATATTTTAAATTTTTGTTCAGTTGATCTTGAACGATACTTCCATATCCTTCGCAGAAAAACCACTACATATCATTTAATCTATCATCTTTTGTCCTTTTTAAAGGACTTTACATTTTTTGAGAATACTGATTTAAATTTGGTTTTTATATTAATACGTAAAATTTTTTTAGCAACAGTAGTACCAAATAAGAGGAAAGGCTCTGTAAAATTTTATAAAAATATTTCCTTTATTTGCGTTGAACAAAAAAAGTGTCTTAAAAATATCCTTCCATGTCCTTGAAAGTTTTAATCAAAAAGCTTTTTAAAAACTATATCTTGTAGCCTTAAGATAATTCTATAAGACCTAAAAATATTATGATTTTCTCTCTTTACCTAATCAGAGCGTCGCGTTAGCAGGGGATACGAGTTTACTATACATTCTAACAGATTATTTTACCACTACATGTTGCTTAAAAATTTGAAATATTAATATAAAAAAACTAAAGTTAGCATTCTCAAAATATTTAAAGTCCTTAAAAATGGATAAAAGATGAGGAAATGAAAAACCAAATACGCTGTTTGCCTATGTTTAGTCTGTAGATTAATTGATATATAGTGGTTCTTATGTCAACGATATGGAAGAAAAGTTGAAGAACAATTGAACAAAAATTTAAACGATGTTCTTGGAAATTTTTCTTTTAATATATCCTTCAAAATCTTTAATTGTTTGTTATGCAAAATATATGTATACAAATATATATAAACATCAAATAAACTCTAAAATGGACACACATTTTAAGTTTTTATCGTTCTAGGCTCAAAATTACTTTTTTTATAAATTAATTTTCTACAGACAATTTTTATACTACAAGAGATATAATCATAAACTTTCAAAGTCTTATAGAGTTAATTTAAGGCTACAATATATGATTTTTAAAAAAATGTTTTAATGAAAACTTTTTAAGGATATGGAAGGATATATTTTTAAAGGGACATTTTTTTATATTTTTATTCAGGGTAACTGAAGCAAATATTTTTATAAAATTCTACAGAACCTTCCCTTTTATTTGGTACCGAGTTTGCTAAAAACTATTAGATAGTGATATTTAAAAAAAATATTTAAAATAAGCATTATTGAAAAATGTTTAGTCTTTTAAAAAGGACAAAAGATGAGATAATAAAAAATTAAGTGCGCAGTTTGAATATATTTTATCTCTAGATTAAGGAATATATAGTATTGTTTCGGCCAAATGGAAAATATTAAAATTTGTCACGCTGTGTAATGGATACATTTTTTAACTTTCCGCTTTCAAAAATAGGAAGTTACTGATTTCACCCGTATTATCTACTAAGTTTATCTAATCCAAAATCGAATCAGGTCATATGATCAAAAATCAATGACGACTGTTCCAATTTTTTTTAAATCGATTGATTCATTCGAGAGATATCATTGGGAAAACATTTCGAAAAAGCACTATATTTTAATATTTCCAAAAGATTCATTTACTTCTTGATATAAATCGGTTAAATAGTTCGAGATATCGTTGTCGAAATTTTTGAAAAACTGTTTTTTAATTACTCCAAAAACCAATGTTTGTTCCACCGCTTTGAGCTTTAAATTAGCGGGAGACTCCAGGAATGCCATCAAAGGTCAACCGCATCCCATAGTATAGTGGACTTAATTTTGGACATCATGAGTAAAACTAAATAGTTATTCTGGTTAAATTTTAAGTTGTATTTTTCCAATTTTCTAATAACATTTTGCTGGGACATTTTATAGACTTTTTCCCTTATATTTGTTGTTGAACTTGATTACCGTCTTGGTAATGAAGATAAAGATATTTTTGACAATGATTTTGTTTTACACATATTGTGTGCCTAAACAGCGAACAATCAGATAAACTGTCATAAGTACATATAACTTTGTTTTGCTGCTCCG
This sequence comes from Panzeria rudis, assembly GCA_956483635.1. Classification (NCBI taxonomy): domain Eukaryota; kingdom Metazoa; phylum Arthropoda; class Insecta; order Diptera; family Tachinidae; genus Panzeria; species Panzeria rudis. The sequence goes on from OY101448.1 coordinate 82,494,425, forward strand.
CTACTACATTTTGTTGACAAGGTAAAGCCACCGTAAGAAGGATTTTTATGTCATAAACAAAGTTATTATTGCCGTTGTATTGTTGCCGTCTACCAGCGTTGCCAACTTAGTGCTTTAGGCACTATTTTAAGTGCTTTTTGATGTCTTAAAACGACAAATTTTTAGCTGTAGTGCTTTACTATGAAAAATCACAACTTGGTGCTTTTTAAATTTTCCAACAGCGTCTTAATGCCTTTTACAAATTTCCATATTGAATAAAATATAATATAGAACACTCAAATTTCTGACAAACAAAAGTATGGTGATCGGACAATTTCGGTTACTTAAAAAAGTATTGAAGATATATGCTGAATAACTAGGACACTATTTTGAAATAACATATCTAAAGATGAGAAAACTAATTACTAGTTTGCAGATAGGGAAGAATTTCAAATCAGTTCAAAATTATATTGATTCCAAGTGGAAACTCTCCTTCTAAAAAATCATTTTTCTCTCCCATATAAACCTGGTTACATACAAATTTGGATTTTTACAGACATTGTGCACAACAACGCTTAGTGTTTTTTACGCTTCTTTTATCTCGGAAGTGCGTTTTTTAGTGCTTCTTTAAAATTTTGTTGTGCTTTTTTCTCGAAAAAAGTTGGCATCACTGCCGTCTACATCCGTAATCGTCTTCTGTATGTGTTTAATATTGCACTGAAATAAGTTTTCTCAGACTAAGTCAAAAATCGGCTGCATAATCTCAAAAAATTGTAAGTGACAAATATTTCAAAATCGACTCTTTTTATATTTTTTGGTCCTTTACAGTAGTCTGCACATTATTCGATATAAATTTCATGAAAAATAAATTTTTTCATACAATATTTGCATAATCCATATTGAAATTTTATTATAATTATTCTATGTAAAACATGTTTTATTCACTGCCTGAACAATTAAATTTTGGCTGTTACTATGTTTTTAAATTGCGAAGCAAAAATTATGTTCATGATAATAAGGTCTGTGAAATTAAATTATATATAAATAATACAACAAGTAAAATACATTATTCTTGAAATAACGTTAAAAGCATATAAATGAATTTACGTCAAGTCGAGTAGGATATGTAAGCAGAAAAAAAATTAGATAATAATGAAAATGTCATAGAATATTTTATATACTATACTTTAACAGCCTGTCCCAGGATATCACACATTTTCGTTCACAGGCATTTTAAACGACAAACAACTGTTTTGCGTCCCACTAAAAGCCTTCAGCATGACAAGTCGAAAGAAAATGAGTGCGAACAATACAAATTTGTACGACCACAAATGTCTAAAGTAGGCACTTGTATTTTTATTGTCAACTGAGATATGGTTCACCATATTGCTAAAAGGAATTAGATAACTCATATTCTATTTCCACATAAAAATTTCGTTATATAGCTGATGTTTCATTAATACTAGTATCCAGGATCAAACGTAGTAAAAGCGAACAAGGGACGCTGATGATGACAGCGTAGCGGCTGTCGAAATTAGTAGTACTAATCCCTTCTGCTAGTCTGATTAGATATTCTAATATTTCACTCTTAAAAGCAATTTGAATTTACATCAATTCAATTATTGAACTTAAGCCGAATAATAAATAACTTCCAAAATTATATATTTAAATTATTCAACAGTTATTGCTTTTTAATATTGTTGTTAATTAGCGTTTATTGTATTGTCCTGAAGAAGCTACACAAAGGAGCAGCGAAATATCGAAGAATAATAAAATAAAAAAAACTCATAACTTATTTGTTAAACTCTAAAGGCACCTAGCAAAAGGATGTACATGTTCAAATAAAACTGAACATGCAAAACTACACACACACACTAGTGCTTGTAATTATCAATGATAATTCATACTAGAATAAAGAAATAAAAAAGTAGCTTAACACAAGACAAAGAAAAAACTGAATATCAATAACTATCAAATGAAATACAGCTCTAAGAGTGAAAGCACGAATTGATTAAAAGTAGATGATATTCAGCTCTTGACTGCAAACACCCGACTTTGGTCGAGTGGTCTAAGCGGCAAAGAACTCTGATGAGATTAGCGGGAGCTATTGAAACGTTAGTTCAACCCTCCGCGCAGTCAAAATTTTCTTTGTCTACATGTTTCATATTTATCTCTAAATATAAATATAATTTAATTGAAAAATTAAATTAAAACCGAACTCAATTCAAAACAATTAACATTTCTTTGGATATAAACCATATAGTTCGACTAAACTCATAACTTAATTGTAAAATAAAAAAAATTGTATAACGTCTTTTTATATAAAAATTACACTATGCTACAAAACTGTTTTTCACTACGTTTACCGTTATAAAATCACTTTACGCAGTGACCTAGAAAAACCATAGGTATTTTCTTTCTCTATGGGCTTCAACCAAACGGAATTGGTGCATGAGAACCCCTGAATAATTTTATTGTAGCACAGTGTAATTGACCTCAAGCTCATCATATAAAAAAAATATTTTTAACCAAGAAAAAGGCCGCTTTATTAGGAAATGCTAAATTCTCGTACAATAAGTAAGAATATATGTAAGTTGTTATTAATATGTAAAACTGATTGCGTTTATTTATAGCATTTTGTAAGGATATTAATAACTTTTTAATCTGATGAAAACACTTGCACTGTTATAAATATTTAGATATATTATATCATTTTTGTAATAGGCTATTCACACTTAACTACATTTTATGGAAATCAATAAAAGATGTTGAAAATTTTAAATATTTATTCACACTTGAAACATCTAAAACCATATAAATAGAAAAATGTTAAAAGTCAAGACATAAATAAATAAATCAATTTGTAAAGAAAATAACATTAAATTAAAATTTTCAAAACCCCCGAAAAAATGGATGATAACTTCAAAACGGCTGGACCGCTTTTCTTCAAACGTAAGTTACAAGATTATATCAAAAGTTCCCTTGGAAACAAAACAAAAACTAAATCGAAATTGATCCAGCCGCTTAAAAGCTATGATGCCACAGGCACACACATTAAAGAGCATACAGATAGAAAAGTGTAGCATGCAATAATGTCCAAGTAAATAACGTCCATGAACATTATTTCCACTTCAAAAAGTAAATAATATCCATGGGCGTTATTTCCTTTTCGAAAAGCAAAACTCTGACTTCGCAGTGTAAAAATTTTCTGTACAGGCGGCATTCGGCCGGTCTCAAAAATTTTCTCCTCAAGGTTTATATTCCTTTTTAATGGACATTATTATTTCATTTCCAACGTGCAAATAAAATCCATGAACATTATTTCCTTGGACGTTATTACAAGTCGGGGGTAAAAAGAAATACATAGATACATATGTATGTAATCCTTTCCTTGGAAGAAGAATAGCAACAACTACTGCATTGTATACAAGAATTAGAAAACATTCGTGAAGAAAATTATGATGAAGTTAACATAAGTACATTAGAGCGACTCGACTTGCATGAAAATGAAAACATGTTTTTGTTACCCCTCTCAAATTAAAGATCTGTCTTTTTAATGAGGTTTCTCAAAATATTTGCGGAGTCTAGCGATGATCGCCCGTGAGCTTGACCGTGTCTAAAAAGTATATTTTTTAATTTTTTTTCATATTGTGGTATTTTCTCCCAAGACAACAATTGCTACAAAAGAGTTCTTGTTGAGCTTTTTAGCAATTTTTAATTTCAGCTTTGGATCAATTTTGAATCTTTTTTATACATGTATTTGGACTGATTCAAAGTTCAATAATCAATCGTAATTTTTCATTTGGGACTAACGATTATTGATTACAATTGATAATCGTAATTTTTCAATCGGGAGTAACGATTATTGATTACAATTGATAATCGTAATCATTAAAACTTGGATTACGATTAGTTACTTTTTAGTTGATTAATGTTTAATTACGATTAACCATTTTAATCATTAGTTTTTAAACATTAATCAGACCAACGTTTTCCCAACACCGGTATGTACATGTATGGATTTTCTATTTTAATGGGATTTTGTATGCGTTTTATTTTCTGCTGAAGTATTCAAAACTATACGAAGTCGTAAGGGGTTGAGTGGAAAGCTGTTTGCTTTGGCATGGAATGCCCCGTGTGTTTTACAAAAATAAAATGTTAAATTATAAAATTGAAATGCTATTTGTCTTAATTTTATCATAGCAAATATTCTTGTATTGACAAAAGCAAAATAGCAAGAATGTATAGAAACTTTATTAAAGCAAAAATCGCCAAATAAATATGCAGTTTATTTTAGTTTCTGTCATTTTATTTTTGGTTGAAATTTCAATCGTATCAGAATATACATATAATCCTTTCACTTTTTTCAGTTTTCTGTTAGGATTGTTTTTTGTTTACAGACATTTTTGTTGATTTCATGACAATTTCGATGGCATGTAGGTTCACATCCGACCTCAAATTGCGGAAACAAGAAAACAAAACAGCACTGCAAAAAACCAATAAAAAATAAACAAAAACATATATTACAAAAACATATATTAAAAAAATGCAACAGGAATTTTCCACGGCAGCAATAAATTGTAGTAATACAATAAAAAGGTTCCTTTGTTAAAAAATATTATGTTATGAACTCAATCAATCTATAAATAGTCAATCTCGATTTTTATGTTAAAAGTTAAAATAAAAAAATATATATAATAGTGAGTATGGGTATAATTTGTTATGCCCTGTACTGATTTGTCTTACTGATCATAATTATTAATCTATTTCTACTTTAATCGGTTAATAATAGGCTAATTGCGGTATTAACCGGTTAACCGATTAATGAAGTTTTTTCATAAATCAAGTAATTTAGGCAAATAAAATTGTACAAATTATATTGGCTTGAAAAAACCCTTTCATTTGTCGTAGATGTTGAAGAAATCGAAAGCAGTCCATAATACAAAACATTTAGTTTCTCAGTCCTTTTCTGGATTTCTCTAAGCTTATAAAATTTTCCATTATGCCATTGGAGTCCTGTTTTAATTATTTTTTTATTCTTAACAGTTCTAATTGTTTCGCTTAATTCTGTTAAAATTGTATTACTATCGATAGTTTATTTTGTTGTAAGGTCATCATCTAATTCATGCTGGCAGAGCTCAGGGAAAAAAAGTTTTTCCGATTTCGTTAGTTTCCGTTTTTGTACTGTATTTTAAAACACTGTTGGTAGAAGGAAATATTCTTCAGTGGAGATATAAAATAATTGAATTCGTCTCTCATTAAATCTAATCCTTAGATTTTTAATTAAATCGTTGGCAACAGTATTATTAGATTTTATAAAACTATTAAACAAAAACTTAATACATAATTCCCTCAAGTTCAATTAGAGTAGCAGAGTCTTTACTAAATTCTTTTATAGGCACGTTCAAAGATTTTAATGTTTTACTTAAGTTAAAATCACTGAACACACTTATTTGTTTGTATGAAAAGTAATTTCTAAACACATACATTTTGTATATGAGACGAAACAAATAATTAAATACACAAAAAATACGTTATAATACTACAAAATACGAAGAAATTTGTTACGTCGGTTAATCGACTGAAATTAACCGGTTTAGCCGCTAAGCGAAAAAATCCAATTTTGAATTAACCGGTCAGTTATCGAGATCTTTAAAATATGTTCTACGGTTGTATACAGTATAAGTCTATACAGGAACAGTGCATTTTGAAAATGAAGTAAAGTAAATAATTTTAAAATAATTTGTATGTAAGAACAAGTTTATGTTAACTATGTGCTGCCGGATTGTAATCAGTGCTTTTGGCAGAGTTGTTGATTTGATTCCACACATTTTTAAGTTGAAATTGAGAAAATAAAAACTAATACTGAGAAAATACAAATTAATATTGAGAAATCCAAATTGATATTGAGAAAATACAAATTGATAATAAGAAATCTAAATTGATATTGAAAAAAACAAATTGATATTAAGAAATCTAAATTGATATTGAGAAATACAAATTAATATTGAGAAAAACTAATTATTGTTAAGAAAATACAGATTGATAATAAGATATCCAATTTGATATTGAGAAAAAAAATTTATAATAAGAAATCGAACTTGATATTGAGAAAATACAAAATGATAATAAGAAATCCAATTTGATATTGAGAAAAAGCAAAGTAATAATAAGAAATCCAAATTAATATTGAGAAAATACAAATTGATAATAAGAAATCCAATTTGATATTGAGAAAAAGTAAATTGTAATTGAGAAAATCCAAGTTAATATTAAGAAAAAACAAATTAATAATGAGATGTAAGTAAATAATTTTATTGATATTAAGAACACAAAATTATGAGTTCAAAAACAAATAATGGAATAGGTATATATTAAAATCATATCTATATGTATATGAACATATGTACGCATAAAAATTTATTCACCAAATGGTATACCCGCTAATTATATTTCTCTTTAGTAAAATATTGTAGACTGGTCATAGCTTCGTCGACAATACTTTCTAAATAAACAAGTCGTTGTTCACAAATACCAGGAGGAGACACATTTGGCATGCTAAGGTGGGTTTTTGGCTAGCATGCAATAATGTCCATAGAAATAATGTCCATGGACGTTATTTTCCCGTTGAAAAGTAAATAATGCCCATGGACTTTATTTCCATCTTGAAAACGAAATAGCGTCCATCAATAAATGGAAATACAGTCCATGAAAATAGGTCGACTTCGTAAACGCCAAAATGCAATCACTGCAATGCATTTTGGCGTTTAGGAACTCGGCCATAGTATTGCACAATAAAGATTTTTTCCATAGCCGGACATTATTTCCTTTTCGAAATGGAAATAGTGTCCATGGACATTATATGCTTTTTCATGTGGAAATAATGTCCATGGACATTATTTCCATGAACGTTATTGCATGCCACCGGGTTTTCTGTATGTATTTATTTTAGACCATATAAGCTCGATTTGATTCAGCATTGGGCTATAAGGAGCTAATGGAAGAACAGTCGCTAGTGCAGGGTATTTTAACATTTCTTATAATACATATTAAAAATGTTGCAATGAAAAAAATCTGAATATTAATTTCTTTTATCTCAATTTCAATTTTTGTTTACTGAATATTAATTTGTATTTTCTCAATTTTAATTTGTTTTTTCCCAATATCAATTTCGATTTCTTATTATCAATTTGTATTTTCTCAATATCAATTTGGATTTCTTATTGTCAATTTGGATTTTTTCAACATCAAATTGGATTTCTTATTATCAATTTGTACTTTCTCAATATAAATTTGGATTTATAATTATCATTTTGTTTTTTCTCAATATCAAATTGGATTTCATACTATTAATTTGTATTTTCTCAACATCAATTAATTTTTCTCAATATGAATTTGTATTTTCTTAATTTCAACTTTAAAAGGTGTACTTGAAATTAAGATAACAAGCTTGAGTTAAACATATTATTAATTAAAGATAAGCAATAATAAAGCTTTCAATATGACGTTAAGCTATTTGGAACATGTCTGAAAATATTGGTGATTTTGAGCACTAATCTAAGCATATTGTGGAAATAGTAACTACTACTTCTAAGCGGCTTATCGGGAACAGAAATCATATATTATAAAAACGCAATTTCAAGTGAATCCGTTCTGTTGTCTCCCTTACAAAACTACTTCCAGCAAGCATTAATTTTTTCCGGGACTAATCAATGTTTTATAAACTCTTTCCTCATGAATATGTTCCGTAACATTTTTTTGAAATTGCAAATTGGAGTCGAAAGAAAACTTGCAATATTTCACTGAAATATCAGTTCCGTAGCATGTCATTACCTAGAGTTCGTCTGTTAATTAGTAATTTTCTTTGTCCCGCCAAATAATTTAAAGAAATTTACTTCCAGATCCTATTGTATATAATAAGATTTATCTTATTTAATAGACGCAGAAATTTATATCCCAATACCTAGCAAAAATTATTGCTTGCTGGAAGCATTTTTGTAAAAGAGACTACAAAATGGAATCACTTCCAATTGCGCTTTTATAATGCATGATTTTTGTTCGCGATGAGCCGCTTAGAAGCAATAGCTTCTGCTTCCATAAAATGCTTATATTAGTGCTGAAAACCATAAAAATGTTCAGCACTAAAACTGAAAATATATGGAACAAATGGTTCGATGTGGGTTGGCGTGGCTGGTGGATTTATTAACATCATGTTAAAGACTTATTTCTTCTTATATTTAGTTACCAATTTTGTATATTTACTCACTGTTTCTTATTTTAATTTTAACTAGTATCGAACTAAGTATCTTCAGATTTGAAATCCAACGCACCAGCCACGCAACCAAAAACATTGTCGCAAATCGGCAGCATGAAGTTAACATGAACTTACTCTTATAAATACATTATTTTAAAATTATTTACTTTATTTTTAAAATGTACTGTTAGTGTATACACATGTGTATGTGTATGCACTATTCGTGTATACAATCGTAGAACATATTTTAAGGGTCTCGCTTATGTTAGTGCTTCCAAGAACCACTATCGGCAGTGAGAGAAGTTAAATATTATCAGTCTTTTTCATGAACACTTTATTAGATCTTAATAAGCAAAAATCGCAAAATGAGTATTCATAAACACTTAATAGCGCTATGAGGCTATAATTAACTCTTGATAAATTTAAAAAATTTATTGCAGCTCTTACACTACTTTAACAGTTTCATAACTTGGCATTTGTATTTTTATATATAAAAAATTTTGATTTTTACATCCAAAAATGATAAATATAATAGTTACATAAATAAAAAGAAGCAATGTATGCAATAAATAACATAACATAAGTGACATAAGAAATATGCAATAATAAGATTGTACATACATACATAACCATGAAATATTTTTAGCCGACATGTCTAATGTCTGAAAAAATATGTGACTCTACCAGACAATCAGCCGAGTTGTCTAAAATTCCCTCAAACATTTGGCAGATGAATAGGCAATTTTATGGTACAACGTTTCTGCACATTTTCTGAAATATCCGATTAATATCATAATAGTTTGCACATTATCCGAATGCAATTTAATTTCCTTTAAGACATTTAACAGAGTAAGTAGTCTTGACATTTTCTGATCTACGTCTTACGACTTTTAGCAGTCACTTCTATACAAACATTTGAGTTTTTAAACTTATAAAATATGGGTGAATGTCTTCTGAGCTGCCATAAGCAGTACAACAAATGAGCTGCCATAAGCAGTACAACAAATTTCTAATTTTAGCTCAAACTTTTCTCTGACATTAATACGACAGGACGTAAAAGGTATCAGATAAATCAGAAAATTGTTTAATGTTTTGTCTGACATTTTTCCGACATTTATAGACATATCGAAAATTCCTTTAGAATTTCCATAAAAAATTCGTCGGAATTCGTACATAATTCTCTTTGACCTTTCGGTATAGTTTTTAGAATTTCCTCAAACAAAGAGATCCGGTTTCTTGTCGACCTCCCATATGACTTTCGGTACGTTTTCTGACCGACATCGGAAACGTATGCGGGATCTTGTGCAGACCTTCTGACAGACTTCGGACCGAAATCGACAAAAAATGTTTGCCGGGTACATTTACATATATGTATATACATACATATGTACATACATAGGTACATATGTAAAATTCTACCTGCTCTTTGAAATATTTACATATTATTGACTTGTGTTCTTCCACCTAGTTGTTACTTTTATTTTTTAACATCTATTTTTCCCTTTTTCCGCACTTTACAACCACCAAAAAAAAAAAATTTTTTGTTACCAAAAATTTACAAAATTTTCCATATAAATAATATAACAATATAGGAAGCAAAAGAAAATACAATGAACTCGGTATTTGAATACTTTTGTAGTCTTTGACCAAAATATATTCTCCCCTATTGTGAATACTTTTTTCCTCGAAATCTTTTGCCTTTCCCTTCTTTTGCAAACATGAATAAAAATTCGAAAAATTGCTCTTATTATGAATGATTCCTTTCACGTGGAATTTATTCGCGCCTGTAGAGAATCATTCATCTCGTCCAAAATATATAAAAGCACAGTTTTATTCCCTCTTAAGAAAATTTAATTTAACTAACACCAAAAGACTATTTGATTGAATTATTCTGCTTGCAAGCTCGGGTACTCCAAGCGATTGGATGCATCTAGCAAACCTCGACAAACAATTCGGTTTTGTTTAGATTTCTCAGGTAATGAAAATATAATTCCAATTCATAGCACTGTATTTGAATTTTTTCAAACAAAAATTTCTTCAATTTTTTCTTTATTTTATTAAGCTCTTTCCTTTTTCCATTCACTGCGAAGTGAAAGCGTAGAAAATTGTTCACGGGAACTTCACGATAGCAAATTTCCCTCGCAGGGAAATTAAAATTTCATGGGAACATAAATTTCACTTGTTATTCGCGATAGGGGTGATTATTTAGCAAAATCTTTACAACATGTTTTAATAACTTTTAACTCTTTTGGATATGCTACAATATACAATTAAATTAAATTAAATTAATTTAACAATCACTTACGACCCTTTTCACAATGTACGATTAAACATTACCGTGGACTTTAACAGAAAGTTCGGCATAAAAACTTGTCATTAAGAGTTTACGTTAACTCTTAATCATACATTGTAAAAAGTGCCGTTAATGTGATTAAGTTTCTCTTTTTTTTTCTAGCCATTAGAGGTTATTTAGCTAATCGAGTATTTTATTTATGCAACACTAAGTTTACCTTGACAATTAAAATAAGACAGTGTTGTTAACATTCAAGCACAAAATTGAACAAACGGTTTAATACAAAATTTAGTTATATTAAACGTTTGCGAGTATTGTTTCTTATTACTCGTTAATAGGACAAAAACTGATTAATAACTAATCTGATCATAGTTCCATCAAAAAGAATTTTTCATGAATAAGACTGTATATGTAGTGATAAATATATGTTTGTATGTATGGGTGTATATGTGCATTAAGGTAACCCTTATATTGGAAAAATTTAATTTTACCTAATCTCACCTCTAATTATGGTGGGAATTGGTAAAAAAAACCATCCTACCAACTTTTCAGATCAATCGGTTGGGGGTAAGGGTGCCTCCAGCTTGCTTAAATTTAGGAAAACCCATAAAATTTAGCTTTATTGCCCCATAACTTCAAAAGTAATAATTTTGCAAAAACGTTTTGTAAAAAGAAAATGTTGCTTGTGAAGTTTGGAACATTTTATGCCCTAATAGCTTACAAAATAAATATAAAATAGTCAAGCATCATTAGCTTGTTTTAATGTTTTATTCATCCTCCCAGATCATGACAACTAAAAACACAAATCAACAAGGTTCTGGAATGAAACAACTGAAAATGGTTTCTAGTGGGTTTCTTGGGCACTGAATCCGAATCTGCAGTCTGTTTATTGTTTTTAGTTATAGTTTTGGGAAAATAGGCTTCTTTCAAAAATAAAGCAGATCCACAACAAATGTTAACATAACTGGATAATGGGTTGCCGTATTCAATTAAACTAGAAAACCAAAATTTGAGAATAATGTTAACGTTATGTTGCACCAATACTGTTTTTAATCAGCTCAGTAGTTTCAGAGATATCGTTGAACTTGAGCCAAAAATTTTTTTTATCAAAATGTTTGTTTTTCAAACATTCAGGAAAAAATTACTAAAAAAATGTTTCAGAACCTTTTATTGAATATATAAAAAGGGGGTGAGACTGGGAAAAACCGAATTTTCGCAAAACAAGGGTTACCCTAAGGTACATATATCGCCATATACGCCAAATATTTTTAAAGCTTTCACAAATACTTATCAAACTACCCCGATTTGCTCTTAAGATTTTAAACTTTTCTGTATATTATTTTACTTAAGTAAACATGTGTTCGTTTAATCAACAAACTTTTCTAAAAACTTTGAAACAAAATTTAGGTCTTGTTATTCAATATTAATAACATTCGCTTGCAACATATGTACTTATATGAACTTGTTGAAACCTCAAAAAACTGTAAAATACTTTTAAGCAAACATAACATTTTAAGAAGCAACTGTGAAAAGTAAAACATCATGCTCGCATATCTCCAAGCAGTTGTGGTTCATCTTATGTTCAATAAAAACCAAAAGTGTTTAGAAAAGAAATGTTTACAGAATTTTCAAGAAAATTTAGTATAACACTTTCAAACTTAGCTATTTCATATGATTTTTTATAACGGAGATCATATTGTGTAGTATGAATTTTCAATAAATAGTATGCATACATACATATATATGTATATGCATACATACATATATAAGTGCAAATATCCTTTTTACTATATTTTAACATACTTGAAGTTTGGTTTATTGCTTGCGTAGGAATAAATAAAAAAAAATATTCATAAAAATTTCTAAATGAGTAATAAACCTACAAAATAATATTTTAGAACATTAAAAATAGCATAGTAAATATGTAAATAGCGTAGTATATAATAAGCTGTGAAATAAATAAACTTATTTTCGTTTCGATTGTATTCCAATAAGAATTGATTTTTTAAGCATCAACACAACCCGCGAAACGATTTAACTTGTCTGCGGAAAAAAACCAGGGTCTATTGCGGGAATCGAACCCACGACCTCTGACCTAATAGGATAGCATCGCCACCATTCAGCCACAGCGGCACCCGTAGTAAAAATTGAATTGTAGTAAAAATTTAATATTAGTAAATACATAAAATAGTATTATTATTATTATTATTATTATTATTATTATTATTATTATTATTATTATTATTATTATTATTATTATTGTTATTATTACAATACACATCGCAGTTCATATTTCCAGGTTCCGGTTTGGACCGGAAGTTGGGTCAGTAGTACAGTTCACACTTCCGGTTTAGGGACTGGACCGGAAATATGGTCAGTAGTGCAGTTCACATATCCGGTTCCGGTCTGGACCGGAAGTTGTGTCGGTAGTTCAGTTCATACTTCCGGTTTGAGTACTGTACCGGAAATGAGGTTCATATTTCTGGTTCCGGTCCGGAAGCTTAACCCGGCTACGGGCATCATATTTGTATGGTATCAAGAATAAAAAAGTAAAGAAGAATGATATAATGCTACAAATCCAAATGTTATAATTACGTCACTACGAAAGATGTATGTATTTTGCAGCAGTGAATAAAATCAAACTAACCACTTTTGGCATAAAAGAGAGCATGCGTAAAGCGCCGCTCAATATGCGCAATGCGTAGCGCTAAGCGCTAGATAAGAAAAGTAAATGCGCAAATCCGAACTCTGGCGTAAACATTAATCGATATAGAGAACAAACAACCAAATTTTGAAATTTTTGTCTGTCTGTCTGTCTGTCTGAACCACAGAAGCGATTTGTATGGAATTTGGTACAGAGGTACTTTAGAGTCCTGATTCAACCATAGGGTACTTTTTTAGCGCGAAAAAATATTTTATTTCTAATAGTAGGGGAGCCGTAGGAGGGGTTTTTGGATTTACTCAAGCGCGCCAGAAAACCTTATGGGGTGACCCCTTGCACCCTTTTAAACACCTCCACCATATATGAACGCTGTATATAGGGGGGTTCGTCGAGGGCAGCCGAACAGATTAGTAAAAAAATCGATAACTGCAGAAACTCGAGCGCGTCAGATTAAGGCATGGTGAGTTAGTTACATATGTGCATTTCAATAATCTGACGATTTAAGTGTAACATAAAGAAATGGGAGTGTCGGGAAGTTGGAAAAAAACGTCACCTGGTTTTACTCGAGCGCGGTCAAAATTTTTTTTATTTTTTAGAAAATGATTCAAGGATTAAGGGAATATAATAATTAGGGATGTAACGATACGCCGTTTTGTCGATCCGATACCGATTACGATACTTAAAAATAAATATCGCCGATACCGATTCCGATACCGATACGAATATTGAAGGACAAGAGGACAATTTTTTTATTATACAAAATTACAGTGTAAGAGATTATTAATATTTAAAATTGATATTAACCCAGTATTGGAAGTAATTTTTAAAGAACTACATTTTCATTGCTTCCAAAGAATCTATATTAAAAATATGCAGATAATTAGTAGAAAAGCAATTTGTAATTCCTCTATAATGTTAAAATAATTTAAAACAATACTCGCCATGCTTTTTAAAAAATCGATTTTTAAAGGACATTTATCAACCAAATATCAACTAAATAACTTAAAAGCTTAATTATTAAAAGTCTTCTAAAAGTTTATATTTATTCACTTAAATTTATATGAAAACACAGTTTTGTGTTTAAATTCACATAAAAAGAAACAAGTTCTGAAAATGAATAATTTTTCATCCTGTTTTTGAGGAATCATTATAGAACACCGAAAAAGAAATTTGTCCTAATATCGCTTCAAATTCGGTGATTGGTAATTGAAAAAGAGAACTTCTTGCAATGACAAGCAAATGTGAAACTAATTAGAAATGATCCAAATTTGCAATATTACCGGATCGCGAATTCTACATTTTCATGACTTCTTTGGAGTGTCTTTTTTGCTGGGAATAAGATTTAAAAAACAAAGAAATGAATTTAGTTATTGGTAAAATTAACAAAAAATAAATAATTTGTCAAAAAAAATTTTTTAAAGTATCGTCGTATCAACAGTAAAATATCACCGATACCGATGTATCGGAAAATCTGAAGTATCGCCGATATATCGGTATCGGTATCGGTACTCGTTACATCCCTAATAATAATCTGACGATTTCCATAAGCCGAAGTATCTAAAATTATCAATAAAGTTTCTAAGGGCGGTGCCAAAAAGTAAATATTTCCGCCGCCATTATTTCATCACCGCTGTTCATAACAACATGTTTACGTTCGTATTAAAGGGTGTGTATGGGTGTGTTAAATAAAGGTCTGCATGAGTATCTTATTATTTTTCAACTACGCAGTGTCTCATATTCTATGTTGAAAAACAGAGCGAAAGAGAAACAAATAACACTAAAACATTGGCTTTCAGAAAAATGGTATAAGGTCCAAAAATAGTTTTTTTTTGCAATAATTGAAAAAATTTAAGAGAAAAGCAAGGTAAAAATATTTCAAATGGAATTTGTTTACCATAATGTTTATGATTTTCAAATCCACTTAAAATTAGAATTGTAAGATTTCGATACTATTGATTCAAAGCCACTAAAGTATTGAGTAGTATTGAATCAATAGTATCGAATATTGATTCAATACTACTCAATACTTTAGTGGCTTTCCTGATGAACGAAATTAAATAAAAATATAAAAACTGCAATCTTATTCGCGAAAATTATATATTATTAACTTTTTAACTTTAAAATAATCTTTTTTATTATGTTTTACGAAGTTTTAATTAAATAAAAGTTAGTGATAAAACAGAGCATTACTAAAACGTCGACAGATAATTAATTAGTATGCAACAAAGCCCATAATAAAAACAACGACCGAAGCGACAAATTTCTCATTAATCTATCAAAATTTAGTTTTTTAATTTTATCAAAAAAATTTTTTTAATATATCTTTTTCCTTTTATTTTTAACTTTCTTTACTCAGTTCAAAAGTTTTGTTTGAAAAAGTAATGAAAATCTATTAAAATATGGAAACTTTTTTGTAAGAGTGAGACTTTTAAAACAAAAGCAAATTAAAATACGTTTTCAAAACTGCTGCAGTATTTAAAATGTCAATTTGTATGACAAAACATGAGGCACCGGAGTTCTGTTTCATCATTTATATTACTTATTCAGTAATTTTTTGTATTCAAATTCTTAAAATTTTTTGATCAGTTTCATTCATACTTTACAATGTGTTTTGCTGGTAACACCTAACTCTGAAAGTATTGAATAACTACTTAAGCTCTTTTTAGACTATTATACAAGCTGTTCGACTTCTGATATAATGTGTTGTTATTGCTTTTTTAAAACTTTCCATAAACTCATTATATCAGGGTTGCATTTTCTACAGAAACCGAACGGCTTGTGAGATAGTGTAAAGCAGCTACTATAATCAGAATAGGAAAATAAACAAAACGAAACGTTTGCTTTAATTTTGTTTTGATCTTTACATCGAGTTTAACAAAACCAAAACAATAGCTCCGATCCTGTACTTTTTGGGTAAAGTTCGGTCAAATAAGAATAAACACGGATTACTCTCAATAAACATAAAAGTACGGGAACACCAAAACCCAAATTTTTATCCCAAAAAGTAACTCGAAAGTGTTGTGAACACAAACAAAATATAAAAAGCAGCAACTGATTTTTAATAACATTTTCAGATTTAGATAATTTGTTGATATACAAAGATATACAAATGTATTTTGCTTTAACCCTGCGTTTAGACGTGCAAGTGCTTGCATGCAAGTTCTGTGTAAGTATTATCAACGAAAATTTCGAAAAAATGTCCAACTGTCTTGCAAGTTGCTTGAATGTTTACACGGGCAGGTGAAAGTTCATTTTTAAAAATGTCGGCGAGAGCAGAACAACGAAAAACAAAACAACTAAAAAAAAACAAAATGGGATAGGAACGGTACAAATTCATTAACTTTATAATATTTTCTTGACTTGATTTTGGCTCCATTTTTGATTTTGTTTACTTTTTAATGCAGAGTTGCTAATAATACAAAAATATTTAATTTTAAGGGAACCAGATAACATTGAATTTTATTCGTATTTTTTCTACGATATTTAAGTTTTAAAACTTCATTAACTGCTTGATTTATGTATATTTATTAAATTAACTTTTAAATTTATTTAAAATCAGTAAAAATACAATAACATTATATTACAATCCAGTTAATGTGTAATAAATTGTTGATAGGGTACCACTGTTATTTAACTTGTCATTTTACTTGTTGCAAGTGTCAAAATCTGACTCACATATTCACTTTTAGCCCACGCTATAATAGTTTTTGAGCGCAAATGATTTTTGATATAGCAGATTTTTTATCTCTACTAGCTGTTATTTTTAACATTTACGGCCAATTTTTAACTTGGATTTACAAAGTCATTTCTGTTTAAATTTACTTTAAGTACAAAATTCTCTTTTGCATTAAAGACTTAAATCAAAATTAATTCACCAATCTTTGAGATTTAAATTTGATTAAAGTTTTATAAGCTACCATATGATTTTGACTGCTTCTTCTTCTTTCGCAAACAATATATTTGTTGCCGCTGACAAATACGCTTTTGTTGGCCTGAAATTTGGGGTTTATTTGTCTATATTTCGCTTTCTATCATTTTGTAAGCTGTTTTTATTATTTTAAAATATTGCAGCAACCCTTCATTATTCTTATTTCCTGAATGGAGAAATTTTTCTTTGTTAATGTTGAACAGCTGCTTTTTTGGGAAATTTATGGGAAATTTATGATATATTTTGGTGCTACCATATTTTTATCACATTTAAATAATAATAACTAAATACGACTGAAAAACATAAGTTGTATTTAATTACAATTTAAATTTATATGAAAATAACTAAAATAAATATTTAATTAATATGTCAAAAACTGACGGTTAATCTTTCAGTTGATGATTAAATTGTATGGAAGTAGTTCTTTTAATGATAAGCTATGAATTTTGCACCTGAAGGTCTAAAAAGCCTTTAAGCTTAGACGTTTTTGAAGATCCTTCAAAAGACACAAATTCAATGTTAGAAGCATTAGATGACCCTCAAAATTAAAATCTAATTGAGATTTCGTCATATGCTTTACGAACTTTGGTTTCATTTAATGTACTTTTTCAATTTAAAAGACTTGTTTTATATTAACTGAAAGGCGAAATTAAAAATATATTGCACATATATTATTCGAACTATGGTTAAATAAATAGGAAAAATACTTACAATATACTTTTTTCCGAACTCTTCATTGCTTTACACTCAATTACAATAGCAAAATTTGAATGTTTTGTGTTTGAATCTAACTGTAACCCAATATTGTTATGTTTCAAGTATATACGTATGTATTGTGTGTGTATGTACATAAAGCGAACAAAGCAAAGAATGCGTCGCGTGAACAGTATGCTTCTCAATTGCCATTGAGGGGGTGTCGTGTGAACATGCTATAACAGGTTAACGTACGGCGCAAGGTATACTGAACAAGTACCACTACAAGAACAGCTGTTTTAGTAAATTTGAGAATGTGTGCATCACACAGACAATAGATTTTGACTCATGACTGAGAGTTTTCTATCAACAACGGGCATGTGTTAGTAAATTTGAGAGAGCTTATGAATGTGTGCGACTCTCAGTTAATGGATTTGACATATTTCTGGGGTATTTCTACCAACAAAATACATGTGTTTTTGGTGTTGTATTTGTTTTAGTTATGGTATTACCTGTAATGAATATGCCTTGGTACGGCGCATTCGTTGTAGTTGTCGCTACAGACCATTTACACTCTCAGCCGCCGCCGTTAACAAAATCCATCGGCTCACAACTCTGGTCCTGTTTATAGAACCCAAGAAATCAACTTGAGTGAAAAATTTGTATGAAAAGCGCTCATTTTTTCAGTGGTTTTAGTTGATTGTATGCGTCCCAAAACAGCACGAATTTACGTCAGATTAAGGAAATTCCTCCACTTAATCGTCAGATAATGATTCCAATATGACAAGGATATCAAGCCGAAGCGGCTGTTTATTATATCTGACGCCCTCGAGTATTTCACTGTTACGATTTTTTTTGCATTTTGATGAGGCGGCCATGAGCTTTTCGTCAGATTTTCGAATGGGAGCTCTTTAAGGGCCTACTTAACCTCCCTTCTAAATATCTGACGCGCTCGAGTAAATCCAGTTTTTCTGCATTTTCTACCCCTTCGTACAGCCACAACCACCATGCGACCGTCAGATTAATATTTCTCCGTTATCAGAAACACGTGGGTTGCATATACTATGAATATCTGACGCGCTCGAGTATTTCAATGTGACTGTTTTTTTGCATTTTTAAAAGCCCGTACACGGTCCCCCACCACTGAAATGACATACATCACATAGCCTTTTTTTCATTTTAGCATCTAATCTTCACATTCCGTAAGGTCCCGACGACGCTCGAGTAAATCCACAATAAGCACCTTGGGCTCCCCTACTATAAGCTAAAATAGAAAAAAAAAATATACCCAATTTTTACTAATATGTATATATGTTGAGGGAAATTAAAAGAAGTTTTTGTTTTTTTCAACGTTGGTAGCACTGTTTATTTTGTATAACGGGAACTTTAAAAAAAATGTAAAGACGCATGATACAATAATATAGGTACCACCACGACGACAACAAATACAACACAAAAAACATGTATTTTGTTGGTAGAAACACACCAGAAATATGTCAAATCTATTGTCTGTGTGTTGCACACATTCATAATTCCCTCAAATTTACTAACACATGCCCGAGATGTGTCAAAATCTATTGTCTGTGTGACGCACACATTCTTAAAATTACTAAAACAGCTGATCTTGTTGTGGTACCTGTTCAATCTACCTTGAAAAAACGTTATATTATTATAGTTTACAGACACTTTATAATCATAAAGCGAACTTTAAGCGCGCTACGGTAAATGGAACTGACACAAAACGAGTCGCGTGACCGGTCCCCAGGTGGTAGGGACCAGTCCGAGTTCTAACACTTCCTATGAAGCGGACCAGCCGCTTTTACATGGGGATGGCATAGGATAGGGTTAATTGATACTTTGTATGCACCTTGTAACTTGTCTCTGAAACTATCTTATAGAGTCCTAATGGGTGTAGAATAATATAGATTATATATAAATATTATTTCCAATTCAGCTGTAATTATCGACTAATTTATGTTTTTATTGTTACAAATCCAAGTAGAAATTGTATATTATTTTAAGCGGTGTCTTTGATAGGATTCGAACCGACAACCTCCGGCATGACAGAATACACTACCCACTCGACCATAGGGGAACTTATATTTCAATGTTGTAAATACCAGTTAAGCTGGAATTAATATCTGAATATAGGTACACAGAAAAAAATAGACAAGAATTATATTCAATAAAACCATGTTATTAAAAAAAAATATGAATTTCAATAACATTTATCTTTAACATAATAAAATATTTCGTTGTATTTCTTTTCCATGCCGGTTATTTCTTTTCTTTTTATACATAAGTACTTAAAACAAGTTGTATCCCATAAAAAAATAAATGGGATATGGCTCAGCTAGAGAGTGTATGCTTTACGTCCGGAAAGCCCGGGTTCGTATTCCAGCCATGTCAACATTTTTTTAATTTATATATATATATTTTTATTTTGAAATAATTTTGTTATCAATATAGGGGAATTCTTTATCACAGGAAATTTGAAAAAAAAATTATTGAATACCGGGATTTTTGTTATCAAAAACGAAACTTATTTTTTTCTGTGTACGGAGCAGGTTCCTGAGTGGTTTGACAGTCTCATTGAAGGGAGACAATTAATATTATATAGATACTATGTAATAGGCCTTTGATCCAGGTGTATCGAATTAGTTCAGTGCCGTTTACTAATATACTACCCGGAGTACCAACTAAATTGACTGAAAATAGTTAATATGTGACCATTTACACAATATGTCTTTTTTCACCATTCGCTACTCCTTATTTTTGGTACCAGTCTCACTTTCTGAAGTCATGGGACGAGTACTTTTGGATCATTTGTCACCAAATTTTCCGCAGGGCAGGTGTGAAGTTAAAGTTGAATACTTAGAAAAGTCAACAAGTTCCAAACTATATGACCAGGAGGTAGAGAATAATGGACTTCGTCGACAACTAAATAGATCATGTATACTTCTAAGTGGAGTTAGATCTCAACTAAGGTCCGCTGAGTTCTATACTCTTCTGCTAAAAATTTGTGAAAAGTATGGTGTGAATATATCGAACTCAGATATAAATATGTGTAATTGGATATACAATAAGCAGTACATTCTAGTGAAGCCTAATCAGCAATTAATAAAAGGTACTATAATGTTGGAATATTTTAAAACAGAGGATCTTAATTTGTCTGAAGTCTATGATAAAGCATTCGGTATAGATTATAGAATTTTTTTGAACAACAATTTGATTCCACATCGAAACTACATTATATGTGTGTCGTAGGTTGCGTCGGACAGGAAAAATTAAAAAGTTTAATGTAAAGAGCTTGGAACTACCCAAAGCTACTACAGCTTTTTCCTCACCTTCAATAATGGTAATGAAGAAGCTGTATCGTTAGAGCTGTATCGATATTATTAACAAGAACGTTAGGTCAGGCGAAGAAGTAAATGCTGAGATAATTTATTATGTTGTATTTCTTACTATAAATAAACCAATGATAAGTTAATAGAAATATTCATATGCACATACATATGTATATGCATATGTGCATATATACTTGTATAATCTTTTTTATTTAAAAATGTACTAACAAGCAGCATTTTGTTAGTTTATTTTTCTTTCTTTTGCACAAAAAATTATCACAAAAGAAAAACAAAGTATGAATAAGGTGATTAACATATAAATTAATGAAAACAAATGTCATATCTCCTCTAATGGTTAAATAAATAACTGAAAGAGATAATTATTAATTCCCTTAAATCAGGCTTAACATTAGTTCTCTTATCGATTAGTTTTAATTGCTTAAAATTAATCTCTGATTGAGAATATTTACGTCAGATCGGGGATATATTTTGCCACATAAGAGTTAGGAATTAAAGATAAATCTCATTATTAGAAAGTTTTCCTTTGAATATATGCTTTGATTATGTACCACATTTATATACATATATAGGGGAATGTACTAATCAGTCACCCTATCGATTATGAGAAACAACATAACCAGTAAAAAAATTTCATGTTTTTTGAAGCACTAAGGCAATAAAGCACATAAAATACGCTTTAAAAGAAGAGCTTATTACAGAGCAGTGAATGTATATTAAAGAATTTATAAAAAAAGCAGATTTTGGACTGCTGATACAATGCTGATTTTTAAGTGAGAAAGTTACATATACTTACAGTTTCAGTGCTGAAAATGGTGATGCTTTTCACCGCTTCAAAAAGCGCTTTTTGTATCAAAAATGTGGTGCTCCAAACCGGGAACTCGCCATACGAAAATCAGCAGCGATATCAGCAGGTTTGTAAGCACTACTTTTATTCTCTCATAGTAAAAACTTGCTTTATTTGTAGCAATTTTTTTACTGGGTATAAGCTATCATAGAGTTAGAGTTTTTTGATTGTAGAGTGGAAGCGTGTCGATGAAAATACTCTCATTTTTGCATTATTTTTGAACCTTTTTTTAATTTTATTGCTTCGGCATAAACTTATTTTGTAGTCACGTTCTTCACCTTGTAGCCTACAACCTTCCCTATAATTCATGCATACATTTTTTGTGGATCAGATTATTCCTAAGTTTAATATGATCATCTGAACCTCTTTAATATTGCTTGACACTGACAATTTCAAATTAATCACATTAAATAAACAATGAGCTACAGGCTTGATCTTTTTGCATGTTTACATGTTCATATATACTTAAGTACAAATATCAAACCAAAAAAGTTTAACTTTAGTGAAACAAAAAATCAGAAAAATTGGCATTAAGAAAAATAATGCAATCGTAACACTGGGAACTGCTGTGGTGAAACAGCAAATTAATAAAATTTGGAAGTAATTTAATTCTCCTATGCGATTTTTACGAAAAGTTTGTTATCACATTTAATAGAGCCACCTCACAAGTGGCGATAAGCAGAAATGAGCACTGACGATGGATTTGCTATATTCTTTTGTGTATGTTGAAAATTAAGACGATGTTAATTTTTCCTTACTTCCGCGGAATAGTAACTATTCCTTCTGTATATAACACTAAAACCTTAGCCTAATAATCAATTTAGATTCATAAGCAAATAAGTTCGAAATAGTTAAATAAAAAATTAACTACTGGCTTGAGCTTTTCACATGCTTACATACTCATATTTAAGTTTAAATAGCAAACCAAAAAAGTTTGACTTAAGTAGAACAAGTAATCAAAAAAATGGACATTAAGAAAAAAAACAACGGTAACGCTGGGAATCGCAGTGGTAAGCCGCAAATGAACACAATTTAGTAGTGATTTAATTCTCGTATGCAATTTTCACGAAAATTTCAAATATATCTATAAGAAATGTAACTACATTCAACAGGACCACATGAGCACTGATGATAGAAGTGTAGCGGCTTTCGAAAGTAGCGTTATTATGTTCTGCTATGTATACTGAAAATTACGTTAAAGTTATTTTTCCCTAGTTCCTTGGAATGATAATCATGCCTGACTCTTTCTGAATACAACATTTCAATTTGGATACATCTCTAATAGTTTGATTTTCATTGCACAAATATTTAATTATCTGCCTCTGGCAGCAATAGCAGTTAGAACCCACATAGCGCTTGAAAAAGGTTAAAGTTGCATTACTATTTTATGCAACTTGCTTTATGTAAACACACTATTTCAACTTTTTTGATAAAAGACTGAAGCGCGTTGGCTTGTTAAATGTGTGCTATGATCAGCAGGAGCTTGATATTGCAGAGACTGCGTTTTGAGTACTAGCTTTATTCGAGAACTTTAAATATTCGTCCTTTTAAGTCGGACTTTTCTCTCAATACTTTTAGGAATTTGAATTTAATTTAGATAAAAAGTCGCATTTGTACGAGTGGACAGAAAGGATAAAATATTTCATGACAACAAAAGAGATGCAATAAAGAACAGAAAAATTATTAATCTCTTCAGTTATTAATTTTTTTAAATTTTTCGAAACAATTTGTTTAACCCTAGATGGTCATACTTCGTCGAATAGACGACGCATGTTAGAATATTTCATTTCTTTTTTCTGGTAAATACACTTATTTTTCGTATAGGACTTGAGCTTGTCGTGCTTTAGGTGTGTGCCAATTTTTGGCTTGCTCTGCGTTGAGAAAGCAACTTTTTTTTCAATTTGCGTAGTCGAAACGACGAATTATGACGTCTGTGTAACTTTTAGATCTTTTGGATGTGTGTTTGTTGTTTGACTAGTTACCTCTTAGTTTTTAAGTCTATTACAGTGATGGAAAATTCGGTACTATTGTACTAATTTTAGTACTTTTTCATTCTCAAAATATCTCAGTACCCGCACGACATAAAAAGTACTTTTTCCAACCTGTAACTTTAAAAAAATTAAATTTTTTTCCGATTTATTAATATTCAACCTATTATATTCAAAAACTTGTTCGAAAACTCTTGATACACAGAGAAAACAGATTGATTGGAAAACAGTTATAATTACGAAACAACTTACAATAACAATTCGGTTGTAGTTTACAAAATACTTATTTTTAGTTTCCAATCGAATAGAAATTTGGTGTAATTGAAAAATTAGTAAAATGTCCTCTTGACAGTTAATATTAATTAATATTAAAATTATAACAATATCGAAGTCAAAATCAATCAAGTTCAGTTTATGAATAGTGATTTATTGCGTGTTTTCTAATGGAGCTCGCAAAAAAATAGATGAAACCAATAATCTTGCAAACAACTTTTGAAGAATAATTAATAATAATTAAAGAATAATTCGCAAGTCTGTGGCGATACTTAAAGTGGACAGTTTTCTGTAATTATCTAAGGAAAGCCAGTAATGATCGCTACTTTAAGTTGACAAGGATTGTGAAGATTGGTAAGCTAAAATCTAGCTGCTTTTGGTACTTTGATAATTATAATGATAACTAATTGTAGGTACAAATTATAGGCAACCTTGAAAAGTTGGAAATAGAATACAAGCGACGTTCTATCAAAGGATAATTAATTTTCTGCATGTAATTTTATAATTTTTTGTCAGTTCTTTATGTATTTGTATTGCATTTTATTGTGAAGGTGGTTTGTGCCTAAAGTAAAATAAATAAAAATCTTTAATTTTTTCAATTTAATTGACAATGGTATTTTATTTCATCGAGGTTTCTGGTATATTCAGTTCGGTAAACCGAATCCGACATGCAACTGAATTTTAGGATAGTACGTGTAACCGACAAAATTCGATTGGCAACGAATTCGGTTATCACAATGATAATATTGGATAATATGGTTTTTTATCACATGAGTAATTCAATTATGAAATTAATTGAAAATGATTTTAATTTTTTAATTAAGTATAATAATTTGAAAATTTTTTTAGGTGTGATTTTTGCTGCGTAACTTTCATCGTAGATTGAGCTTCAAAAGCTAAATGAATCTGCAGTTTTACCCCCATATTCATAAAAATTTATTGAATTTAATGTTGGTTTACTGTACGAATTTTGTATGGTAAAACCGGTTTTACTCCACACATTAACTTTACTAATCAAAAACAACGGAAATAGTAAAAATATTTATTAATATGTCAAAAATGATTCCGTTGTATGATAATTAAGAATACCTGAAGTATTACATTTTCAATTCTTGAAAAAGTACCATTAAGGTGAAAAAAGTACTTATTAAGTTAAGGCTCAGTACCATTTCAAAATCTATATTTTCCATCACTGGTCTATTATAAAAAAGAGAAGTAGGCTTGATCCGCAAAGAGTTTGAAGGTTTTGTTCGATGTATGACCGGCAGTGCGAGTTGGATCTTGATCAGAACGGCATATATGACATAGAGTAAGAAGAATACAAAAGTTGATCAGAAATTGGATATTAAGTAAAATATATTATTGATATGCGAGAGTATTAAACATAAATCGCCGCATAAGGAAGAAAATAATAAAACAATGCCACTAGGGCCAAAATACCAGAAGGGACAGTAATTGGATGTTTGGCCTTCTTGTAAACTGCGGTTGACAATCAAAAATTGTGATAAAAGCCGGTATGGGGAGCCCCAAACAGACTTTAATGCCTCTTACATAAAATAACCACTGATGCTTTTGACAACGTGTACCGATTTTGTTTAATATATCAGTTTTAATATTCAAATACATTTTATCGTCTATGCACTAAAAAAAAATGCATATACTAAAATTCAGTAAAAAAATTTCTAAGTTTAAGTAAACAATTTTCCTAAATTTAAGTAAAAGTTTAAGTAAATTTTTACAAAAAGCTAGTAAAATTTACTTGATATGAGTAAAAAACAAATAGTTCATATCCTTAAAAATAGTTCATAAAGATTCACAAAAACTTCCTTATATTTAAAGAAATATTTACTGACTTCAAGAAAATATTTATTAAAAGTAAGAAAGTGGTTAATAAATTTAAGGAAATTGTATAATAAGAACTATTTATTTTCATATTAGTCTAAAAAATAAGTTTTAGGAAAAGACGTACTCCTGATTAGTTCATCAAATTTTGCTTACTTGAAAAGTGTAAAACGCTATTCTCAATTTGAATTCATATTTCTTCTTAATATTAAGAAATTTTTCTAAAATTTAAGAAAAAAGTTTCTAAAAATTATTTTTTGTTAATAGCCTACAAAATTTTTGGAAAAGTTTCCTTTCAGATAAAATTGCAGATGAAACAGTAAAAAACGTCTTCTACTGAGTAAAAATTTTCTCTTCTTATAGGAAGTAATGTACTAAAAAAAAGAAAATTTTCCTTAAAAATAGTTCAGATAAAAAAAAAAGAAAACAAACAGAATTACAAATTTGGACTAGTGAAAAAATACTTAATTTTGTAAAAATATTTACCACTTTTAAGTACTTTTGAACTAAAGTACAGGATATATTATTTCAGAAATATTATTTAGATAAATGAAAAGATGTAGGTTTTTTAGCTTTTAGGAAAAATCTAAGAAAATTTTTAGTATTTTCGAGGAATATTTCAACTTAAAATATATATTTTTGTAAATAAAATAAAATTGTAAAACACAATAGTTTCAATGCTTATGCAGGGTGCCCTGTTAGGCTAGTGGTTAGAGTGCTAGTCTATCAGCCGGAAGGTTGCTGGTTCAATACTTGCCTGCTCCAAAGGTCATTGAAATGTATGATTGGTAAGTTAATTATAAATATAATTGGGGTATTCACACGGTGTCCTATCATGTCATATTGTCATAATATCCTAAAATTTTAAACTAGTTTAGAATTATTTTTATTTTCTTTCATACAAAAGGTGTACTATATTAATACAATTCTTTAGCCTATGTTTATGTTACTGTCATAACTAATTATTTTGCTTTTTACTTTTCTTATTCGACAAAATGTATAATTATGTTTAAATATATGGCGTGTTTCTTTAGCAAAATTTCTACTAATAAAGTTATATATGTATTTGGAAAAATGGTACAAATTCGCAAGTAAAAAAATTTTTTTAAGGTGATTATATAGACCGCAAAAAAGCAATAACTCGAAAATTGGCTTACAGATATAAATCGCAAAAACTTGCAAAATGCGAATATTTAAAAAAACAATTCCAAAACCGTAAAAAACTGTAAACGAAGAAACTCAGTAGATTTTA
The DNA here is from genome assembly GCA_956483635.1 of Panzeria rudis. NCBI lineage: Eukaryota > Metazoa > Arthropoda > Insecta > Diptera > Tachinidae > Panzeria > Panzeria rudis. The sequence continues at coordinate 82,521,801 of OY101448.1, forward strand.
AGGATCAAAAACAATCTCATGTACAAAAAAATTGCGAAAATTCGCGAATAATTTCGTAAATAAAAAAAAAGCTTTTAAATATATTAAAAATCGCTAAAATTGTAAGGAATGCCAAAAACTTGGAAAAATTTGTGAAAATGACGAAAATTCGCAAAAACTTGGTAACATCAGAAAGATATCAAAGTCTGATATTGATTAAAAATCGTTAAAACTGTCAAAAAGCAAAGAATTTGGAAACAATCACTTTTATTGCGAAAATAGAGAAATTTCGCGAAAAATAGCAAAATTGCAAACAAGCCCTTATATTACTTGAAAATAGTTAAAGACCTAAAGAATGCCAAAAACTTCAAAAAATTGTCGAAATTACGAAAATTCGCAAAAATTTGCTACCATCAAATTATTAGCAAAGTTTGCCATGGATTAGAAATCGGCAAAATTGTAAAAAAGCTAAGGACTGGCTAAAAAATTACTTTTATCGCGAAATTATCGAAAATTTGCAACAAATTGCAAAATTTGCAAAGAAGCACTAAAATTGTTTAAAAATAGCTAAAACTGTAAGGAATGCCAGAAACTTGGAAAAATTTGCAAAGATGACGAAAATTTGCAAAAAATATAATTGAAAAGTCGGTAGAAATTTAAAAAGGCAAAAAACTGGACAATAGCGGAAATGGCTTGAGTCAGAACTGATATTTTAAAATTATGCACAAGAGCAAAAAGTTTTATTAAATATTACTTGTATCGCAAAACTTACTAAAATTAGCAAATACATTCTAGAGTCGTAAAATTTTAAAAGGATAAATGCTCGCAAATATTACAAAAATTCGCAAATAATTTGCGGATACAGATATACATAAGCCGTTAAATTGTTTTCACATAATTTTGTATTATCGTACCAAATATTATTTCATTTTTGTAATATTTGCTCTAATTTGTTTTGTATCATCTTGTTTATGTTTTAAATAGCACATTAAAATATTAGGGGTTGTTCACAACAGTAATATTTTTTTAATTTTTTAACTTATGACTTATGACTTTATGATATCGTGTGAATCCCCTATATATGTATATGTAAATAAATCTCAAATGGTATAGAATTTAATTAAAAATAAGTACTAGAATTAAGGACATATTAAACTTGAACTTAGGAAAAATTTACTTAATTTGAAAACATATGCAAAAACAACTTTGGAAAATTTACAAAAGTTGAGATCAGAGATGCAAGAAATTTTTTCTCTAAACTCCGCATTTCATAGAAAAATTTTACTTAATTTTAGTTAAATTTTACTGAAACACAACAAAATACTTCCTATAAACTAGTTCATTATGTATCTATAGATTTTCATAAATTAAGTAAAAATTTTCCTAGAATAAAGTTTATATCAGATAAATAATGAACTAACTTACAGTAAATATTTCACTCTGTTCAAGTATAATTTTAATAAAATTAGCATCAAATATACTTCCTAGCATCAAGGAAATTTGTACTAAATTCTTGGAAAAAGCGGCTTTGGCGCCATACGACAACCTTTTTGAACTCAAATATGGTAAATTTTCTTAATATTTAGTTCTTTTTTTTTTTGAGTGTATGCTTGTAAATTTTTTGTTTCCGATATTTTTTAAGCTCTATTTCACAAAATAGCGCGAGTAAAGTACTGCGGTGAAAACTTAATTTATGATTAAATAAAAATTATAAATTAAATAATTGATAATATACAAAATTGGTAATTTTTACTGCCACTTTTAATAACACCGTCGTCGATTCGACGAAGTATAGCCTTTACACCATAAAAATAAGTATAACTTTCTACGGTTAGGTATCTTATTGTCCACCAATATTGATAAAACTTATATGGTTTGAAAGGTATTTTACTCTAGAAATGCACAATAGCGTGTCCCAAAAAAATTAGTTTTTGGTTTTTCATAACGCAATACCCCTTAAAATTTGCGTAATTGATCACAGATTACGAAAATAGCTTTTAAAATAATATAAACCACTGTCGTAAGGGTGCTAAAAATCTTCAAAGTTTTCATTTTGATGGTTATATTGAACTATTCTAAATTCACCGAACTAAGTATACAATTATTTATTCTTTGTTTTATATATGTTTGTCCTACACGACATTTGGTCTTACATTTTGGTACCGTTATTTTCAATATACATAGATACTTTATACATAAATATATACAACCACTACTAGATAATTCCTCAAGCAAGAAAATCAGTGTGGTAAGTTATAATAATAACAATATTTATTTTAACTCTTTATAAATAAATAACATATTTTTTTTTACAAAATAAATTGCAAATTGAATTAGTCAGGTAGGCTAAGGATTGTTCTATATCACCACGGAAATTCAAACTTTAAAGATTGGTAGCATCCTTAAGATGGCACTATTTGTATCTTTAAAGCTATGATCAGTTACGCAAATTTTGAGGGATCTGGCGTTATGAAAAACCAAAAAGTAATTTTTTCGGGACACGCTAATGCACAGTACACTTTTTTTCCTATAAAAACCGGTTTCAAACAAACCCCGTTAGCCTCGTTACACTCGTATGCTTATACCGCGCACCAAAAAAAATTGGTTTCTGTTGTCTCATAAGAACTAATGCTCTGTTGTGGATTTGTCAAAAAAAACCGTTTTTCCTTATGTTGGTGTGGGTTCAGCCTTACGGATCAAGTGGTGGAACTTGGACCACCGGGCGGGATCCTGGTTGTAAAATTAGATTTTAAAAGTTCTATTTGTATCAAAAATTGTACGATTGTACAATTTTTGATATCCATGTTCTATATACATATAATCGTTGCATTAAGAATAAGAAACTATTAAGTCTTCCACACACATGACTAGGTTCACACAAGGCAAGTTTTCTTAGGCAGTTTTTAATTCGGATGGGAAAAAAAGAAAGATAGACTGCGCTGCTTTCTCTGTCTTTCTTCGGGCTAAAATAAAAATTGCGCAAGAAAAAATTGTTCTGTTTGAACCTGGTCAATGTAAAGTATCGGCCCATTTTCTTTCTCTAACAAATAAATGGAAATATAAATGTTTTTGTTTGTGTTGTCTTTACTAGAGTGCTTTTAAATATTTTCATCTTCTTTTTTATTTACGAGCTAAGCCTCTTTTATGTTTTTTGTCTCATTGTTATCTTGAATTTTAATTATAATTTTTTTTTATATTGAATGAATGAAAATTGCCATGGGTTGTAAATGTTTTCAGATGCTACAATTTATTTATATTTTTGCTTTCATTTAGCTTTTAATTTTCTCTTTTACATACTATGTATTATTGTCTTTATCTGTATATCTTTTTTTATAACTTTTGTAATGTTGCAAGTGTACAATTATTGCGGAATCTATTACATTTTTTAAAACTAATCGCTACTATTGAAATCTATCCTTTTTCATGTTATATGTTTTTCATAAGATGGAGAGGAAGCAATATGTTGGTCGCTTTATATCTCTTATAGCAAAAAATGGATTGCTGGCTTTTATTGCATACGATAGAAACATTAAAATAGCAGTGAATACGAAATGTATGAAGTATAATTGATCGCAGCCATGTATACAGGAATGTTATAATTGCACGAAAGTGGATCAAACATTGGTAGCCATTATATTGATATAAGTTTCAATTCATTTAACAGCCAATCCAAAGGATTTAAAGAAAATAACTTTACTTGTAATGTTAGATATTTGTGAAAACAGTAATGCAAATGTTTCAACACACACATATGAATGCATTCTCAATATTGATGATATAATGTTTTGGAATGCTTAAAACGGCGCACTAAACTGATAAGGAAAATTTATGATTTGCTCAAAATGGAAATAGAAAGAACCAATTTTTAGGTCTGTGTAAATTTTTAATTAATTTTTTTAGAGAATGATATGAGAACCTCTTAGTAAAGTATGTTAATTTTTTATCTCATGGAGCTCCCAATCCAATTTTTTTAATGTTATACACAACACCATACATACCATAACACATCACAAAAATTTAGTGGTGCTTCTTGGTGTTTCTCTTGTTACATAGTGTAATTATTAATTACTTGCCATGGGGAGTACCCATTCCAAAGCACGAACCCCGCCAGTTGTTTACATATCTTCGTATCTTGTCTTCAAATTAAATCGTAGCAAATTTGAAGATTCATACTATCATAGCTTTTCAATAGGGATGCAACATCATTCTTAATAATTCTGGCAAAAACAACCGACTTCAGTACAAAGAGCAATATACTTAATGGCCTTTCATATAAGCAATTTTGAAAATCAGTATGCAAACGGAGGAATTGTGCTCTTATAAATATTTTGGGTGAAGGCATGGAAGACTTGCCCCAGCGATTTTCGTAGAAAAATTATGCGACCAAACTCTAAGCAAACCATTCCAAACAAAAAAAGAATTTTGGAAGTCGGCCCATAAGTGGAGGATCTATGCGATAATCAATATTTCGGTGGAAGGGGAAAAAATTATGGTACCAATCTACAAGAAGGGCTTGCAGCAAATTTCCCAACTGATTTTCGAAAAAAAACTATGAAACAAAACTGTATTCAAACCCTTTCAAACAAAACGGTTCACAAATGATAAAGTTATGGATGGGGGGAGTAAGTTTCCCCCTTTCATTTTCGAAAAGAATTGTGAGGCAAAATTATCCCTACCATTTTCAAGAATCATTGGGCCAAACTGCTAGCAAACCCTTTCAAACAAAAAAGAATTTTGAAAATCGGTTCCCAAATGACAGAGTTATGGATTGGAGGGGGGCGGAGGGGGGAGCAAATTTTCCCCTACCATTTTCAAGAAGAACTATTGGGCCAAACTGCTAGCAAACCCTTTCAAACAAAAAAGAATTTTGAAAATCGATTCACGAATGACAGAGTTATGGATTAAAGGGGGGAGGGGGGGGGGGGGTTGTTAGCAAATTTCACCCTCCGATTTTCGACAAACAAATTTTGGGACCAAGTTTTGTCAAACCCTTTTAAACGAAACAAGAATTTTGAAAATCGGTTCACAAATGACAAAGTTATGCATGGGGGTAGCAAATTTCCACCTCCGATTTTCGACAAAAAATTTTGGGACCGATTTTTCTCAAACCCTTTCAAATAAAACAAGAATTTTGAAAATCGGTTCAGAAATCACAGTTATGCGTGGCGGGAGCGAATTTCCCCCCTCCGATTTTCAAAAAAAAAATATGGGACCAAACTGCAGGCAAACCCTTCCCAACAAAAAAAGAATTTTAAAAATCGGTTCACAAATGACGGAGTTATGCGTGTACAAACATAAAAAAGTAAAAAAAAGAACATACACACGAATTGATAATCTTTTTTTTTTAAGTCGGTTAAAAACATATTTGTTTCCACGATAAACATTGTATAGCAAATTTAATTTGTTTTTGTTTTCAATGTCGACATTGGGAGACACGCATTTAAAAAAAAACGTTAAAAAACGTTAACTATAATCAAAAAATAAAAAATTTATAAATACATTTTGCCATTTTTTTGTCTTCAAAGTTCGCTCTGGCTATGAAAAAGCACCACCCAAAAACGTAAATTTTAAAATGCTCGTATATTCTCTAAAACAGCTCCGATATTTTCCAAACTTGGTATTTTTCTTATGGAAGCCAATATAAAACCTTGTACCGAATTTCATAGCTCTAGGATAACTCTTCTTTTTTTAGACCACTTTTAAATCACTGTGCGACGCATGATGCGTATGAGTAATATGATGGTATGTGCTACCATACGTCTACAGCTTCGCGCTAAAAATAGGAAATTCGCATTTTCTTCAGGTTTTTTTTTAAATTAAAAATTCGTAAAAAAATTATACCCATTCAATATATCGTCAAAACTTTTTAAATATACGAGTATTGCCATGTTTTTTAATAAATAGTAAAGAATTGACGGCCACATGAATTGAGATAACTTAAAAATTGCTTCCGCCTATTATCAAGGATTTTGTTTTAAAATTTTGGCTATGCTATTAACGGAGATATTTACGAAATCAGGAACAAAGTCACCGCCAAAAACCAAAATTTAAAAATATCTCTGCAAATACTAGGAATAATAATGAGTCAAAGTGTATATTGTTTGTCTCTTAATAAGCTTTACAATATATCTAAATTCATTGCAATTGGATAATATTTGTAAAAGGTATGAGGCCAACAAAGTTTATCATGCCCGAGATAGTCAACCTACCTCGTCAGGCTTTCACCTATCTTTGTATGTTGTCTTCAAATTAACTCATATCAAATTTGAAAACTTATACTATCATAGCTTTTCAGTTAGCACGTAAGTATACCATCTCTCGCACCTACCCCGACAGTTTTTAACCTATCTTCGTATTTTGTCTTCAAATTAACCCATACCAAATTTAAAGACTCTTACTATTATATTTTCCAGATAGCACGTAATTACTAATTACCTTGTATGGGAAGAACACATTCCCCCGCACCTCTCCCCCCAGTTTTCTAACTAATACCATATTTACACTATGCAATTTTGTTGCATGCAACTCTCTTTTTTCAGTGAGAAAGATAGAGAAGAAATACAAAATGTGTACATTTCTGTTTCAACACTCTCACTTAAAATGAAAATTGCATGCAACAAAGTTGCATAGTGTAAATATGGTATAAGTGTGTCTGTTTGCCTGCATTTCATTGGCGCTTTATCAAATCATCTGTAGACTTCAACCATACTTTTGAAAAGTTTCAAATCTCTTATCTAATGCACTGACTTTCAATAAACAGTTGAGAGTTTGCAAATGATTTTTGAAAACGATTTTTGAAAAATCGGCTTTTAATTGTAAAAAATAGCTAGTAGCGAAATTCAAAATTCTAATAACATAATATCAGAATTTTTAATTTCGCTACTAGCTATTTTTTCAAACAGTTTTTATTTCAATTTAGATATGTTTAGCTATTTTCCAAGGCGACAGGTAATAAAGTCAATGGAAACAATGCCAATTGAATCTATTTTCCACCATAAAGGAAAATATAGTCAATTGAATTTATTGCGTTTTCGAAAACGAAATAAATCAACTGACTTTATTGCACTTTCAAATATTTAATTTGCATAGCATCGCGATACTTTGCAATGAATATTAATCTGGGTGTATAAGGTCAATATTGGTATGAACAACTAAAAGCCATATTTTATTTGTTTTTTCCATTATAGTTAAAAATTTTACGAAATTTCATTTTTATTACTAAAGATTCCCTATATATCGAAAAGCGGCTTCGCTGACTAAAGATTGTTGCATAGCCAGGCTTAACGGATTTTCCTTCTCAGTATATCGAGAAGCGGCTTGGCTTAGTTAAGACTTCCTGCCTAGCCAGGCTTCATAAGTGGAAAATATTTATTCGAAAAACGAAGAGAAGGAAACCAATAAGGCCGCCCAACGAGAAAATTTTGCCACAGCGAAGCCGCCATTCGCTTAACCAAAAGGAGAAAATCGTTAAGACTCCCCAAAGGCCACCTATGCAAGAATCTTTACTCAGCCAAACCGCTTTTCGATATACCGACAGGAAAAAATTGTAAAGCCTAGCCGAAGGCCGGATATGCAAAATCTTTACTCAGCGAAGCCGCTTTTCGATATACCGAGAAGAAACTTACCTAAAGCTCGGCCGAATGCCGGGTAAACAAAACTCTTTACTCAGTAAAGCCACTTTTGATATACTGAGAGAAAAAACCTTAAGTCCGACATATTTTAAACGTTGTTGTCGTTAATTCCATTTGAATAGGAATATAAAGTCAATTTCTTTATTTTCAAATTTTTGTTGACTTTATTTCTTTTTTAAAAAAATCAATGAGGTGAATTGACTTTATTTCCCACCATGGTGGGTATTAATGTCAATTGATTTTATTTTCGTTAACCTTATTACCTGTTACCATTTTCCAAACCAACAATTTTAAGCGATATTTTTCATTATAAAGTTACAAAATTTATTGAAATGTGCTCAAATTTTTGGCGAAATTACCGTGAACGAAAGCAGTGGGATGATTTCTGCATTGATAAGGAGGTGGTATCAAGCCTATAAGAGCACTATGTATTTGGGTGCCCCTGTGCCTGAG